>OZ020280.1:3346762-3561312 GCA_963971205.1 Aethes cnicana | reverse complement strand
TTGATCAAAACATGGTTTTAACAAACCCACGTTATATTTTTAAGCCCTATTCAACGATGTGTCACACTATGGGGTACGCAAAAAAAAAAATACGTCCCCACTTTACGAGTAGGGAAGGTACCCTATAAAAAAAAAATCTGAAATTTTATTGTACCTCTTTGTCAGCGTAACTAACATGTATATTCATGCCAAATTACAGCTTTCTAGAACTAAGCATCTCCGAGCTATGCTGCGGACAGACGGACGGACGGACGGACATGGCGAAACTATAAGGGTTCCTTGTGGACTTCGGAACCCTAAAAATTGGCTTACTTCGGCTTGTTATCCCTGAAAAATACAGCCGTCGTCTTGATTCCTTCATAGCTATGAAAAGAGCTCATGGAAAACAGATTTACTTCGGTTGTCCAATGCAATAGAAAAATTAAGTATACACAAGATGTGGGTGGAAACATGTCCCCTATAACGTACGTAATACGTGTCGGTTTCCCTCATGCGGTCGTCGAATATCTGCCGCTGGTGTTCACGGTACTCGTCGATGGAGTTGTGGAGCACGGGCTTCGACACCTGGAGGCCAGGTTAGGACAGGATAGGACATGGTAGGACAGGATAGAACAGGAAGGAACAGGATATAGGAACAATGTGCTAGGTGCTAGGTTTCACAGGTATTGAACTTTTTGACAAATTATGAATGCCCTATTACCATAACATTGCCCACTATCGTAATAAGTATACGTGGTTGCAATGGTATAATATGTTTCTTTATAACCCACTTAAAAGAAGAGGGTTATTTTCCATTTCGATCTATCAGTCGTCATCTAAAAATTGACCTTTTCTAAGTTATCTTCTATCAGACAGTACATGAACGACTACCGTTTGGGCCCGCCACATACAGTCGTAATTCCGTTACGGAATCCCTCAACGGAAATTCTGAACACATGCCCGCCAATCCCGCCATACAAAATGTATAGACCTGCCACATACAAGCGGTAATTTTTCCGCTTTGCGAATTCCGAACTGAATGTGTGTGGTAGGTCTATACATTTTGTATGGTGGGCATGCGTTCGGAATTATGTTACAGAATTCCGTCGTGGGATTCCGTAACGGGCGGTATGTGGCGGGCCTTATTCAGAAAAGTCAAATTTATGTTCGAAGTTAAATACAAAGAGTTTGTTTATTGTTTCAAATTGAAAATCGGCAATGGTCATCGAGAATAGTTTTATACTAAAACTAACTCGAAGCTCGTTGGCGGAAGCGAGTACACGAACACAATTATATGTACTTTATACTTATTATCATTCGTAAGTATAAAGTACATAATATAGTATAGTATAATAGTTTGATGCAAGTGCGAAAAGTTTGTCATTTTATCACGAGTCCCTACTTATCTTGACGCGAGCGAAAGCGAGTGTTAACACTAAGGGACGAGTGAAAACGACATTTTTAAATACATTTGCGAAAATAATAATAATAAAGAAATAAACGAACAGGATGAAGCTCAAAAAACTTTACGCACTAGTTCGTAAAAAAACAACTTTCGGCACGCTCACTAGCTGTCAAAAAACAAAAAGCGCTCGTTCGGAAATGACAAACTTTTGGCACGTTAAACAGGTATCGAAATGTTTACTTTTTGAGCAACTGTATTAAAATAGTATTTTTCGCAATCGTGACATAATAGAGAGCTTTTCAGTCGAGTACCGTGTTTAGGCCACGAAGCTTGCTGAGTGGCCTAAGTAAGGTACGAGATTGAAAAGCTTGATTATGGCACTATTGTGAACAATACTTTTTGTACGAGTCCATTAAAATTAATAATTTAACTCATTAGTACGAGTATATAAGAAAAATAAATGTCGTTTGAATTTTGCTCTTCGTGGTAGGGCCTGTAATCTAGTTGGTCACGACGTGCATCTAGATGGCCATGCCGAAACGTGAAAAAGTATTTCGATCGTCTAGAGCGAATCGAAATAACTTATTTCGGTTGTTTCGGAAGTATGACTATTTAACGATGAAAAGAGTGACATTGCAGTATTCTCTATGAAATCTTAATACACATATTTCAATTGACGAGTACAAAAAATACTTTCATCTAGTTACTGTTTTTGGGGGATCCGCCACTGATTAGGAAGGTTCCAAGGACACGAAGACGAGGAAGATAATAGAGGAGGAGACGGTCTCTCGCACTTTCTCGATAGCTCGGCCACAGAATAATTAATAGTAATACATACAGAATGGCCACGGCATCACCCGCCTGAATCTAGCCGGCGCGCAACTCGCGCCCAACTCGCCCTTACCGTCATTTGTTTCACCCGGAGATGGAGAGTGGATCACTGGCCCGCGTAACTACGTAGCCCGTAGCGCGTACGTAGCATGCGTGCGTACGTAGGACAGCGCGTACGCAGCAGAACACAACTTAGAAGGCGCGCGGCGAAGCACTTAAGCCGTTGACGCAGAGTCTGTTATTGCTTAATCCACGCGCCTTCAAAGTTGTGTCGTGCTATACCAGTTGGTACACACACATTTACAAGTGTACAGACGTCCTCGCACGCACACAGACTTCCTCGCGCGCAAGCATTGACACTTCATTCGAATTGTGTTCGAAATCGTGCTTTTATAGGCCGCGTCCACCCTGTGGCTCGGCGACATTCGGAACCAACACCTTATTTTCAAGTATATTGTGCACTCACCACGTCATCACTATAGCCAGGTATGGGGGGTCCACCGGGCGAGGTTTCTTGCAGCTTCGCGGCGGCTACGCGGCAATCGTGGCACCATCCCATCCGAAAATTGGCAGAGCGTTGCGAGTTGCCCATTGAACTGTCACTGTAGAATTATATTTATTCATGTAACATCTATACTGATAATAAGTCTACAAGAAGTCGCGTCTGTAACTTGAAAATTAAAAGAAAATATCAAGTCGAGGGGACTGTATTAACGATACTGAACACAAAATATGTCCGTAGGTCGGATTGTAACAAAATTTGGTAGGTGAGGTTTGTGTAGGTTTGGTGGGGGTAGTTTATAACACTGGTCAACATATAGACTACTTTTTTATCCCGGAAAACGCATTGTTCCCGCGGGAACGCTATCACCGAATTCCACGCGGACGAAGTCGCGGGCAGAAGCTAGTTCAATAATAATAGTTTATTATGAGTAGATTACTAGTGTCACTTTGTTTAAGCCGTAGCTTTCAAAACTTTACTGGGAAACTATTAGCCGCGGTCCTAAAGTTTTGGTGGGTGTAGTACAGCGTATACAGTGTGCGGCAGTGGGGTTTCAGCTTAACAAATAGGGGAATAAATAGTAATATTTATTTGAATTTCTGTGGATTTTGAGAGGCGAGACGGTGCTGAGTTGGTGAAGGGTTCGTGTGAGGAAAAACCATGGAACGAGAATACGATAAAAAGTATAGAAAAATATACAAAATGTGTACTATAATAATTAACTACCTACTTACGCTCGTTTATACAATCATTGCAGGGTAATCGATTTGTATGAACAGCGTGTCAATCAGGTGCCTACGACTGTGGTACAATACTCTATGCATTCTAGTGCATTACTTACGAATATAAGGTGCTAACAAATTAGTCAAGGATATTTTAAGACATAATAAATTACATTAAAACAATTAACTTTTAACTATAATAATTAAGGAACCTTTGCATACCATTTTTTTGTTTTCATTTTCCGAACAAAAAAAAAATTATAATTATTTTTTAAAATAATCAGCCCTATTATGTTACCTGTCAAGAGGTTTAACACTGTCTGTCGGTCGTGTCACGTCAAAAGTACTTTTTCCTAAATGTCATTAACAGGGTGTTTTAACGTAGCAAATTTGTTTCCTATTTTTCTCCAAAAAAACATAACAAAACCAATGATGTTTCATACTTAAATGTACTTCGAGAGCCGAGTACTATCAGCTGTAAAAATATCCGTGACTAATTTGTTAGCACCATGTATATCGTTGACAATATTTAATTTGTTTTAAGAACTATTTTAGTGAAATGGAAATTTGCAAATAAAAAAATAGAAAGTTGTTGTATAGAAGAACTTACATGATTTCTATTTCAATGTCGATTTAGTAGGTTACAAGTTCATAAGCAGTGCTCGTAAATGTAGTGCTGTTTTGAAACCTATAAATGCAGTTTCAGTATCCTGTCACTAAAATAGATGAAATTCTTCATTAACGTTCTTTAGAACGTATTTTTTCGTTGTCATGTTTTACAGTTTCAGAATTTTTGCATGCTAGCCAATCCTGTACACAAACTCTAAAATGGCTATCTATTTAAGGCCGTTCCTATACCCAGCTCAGCCGTCACTGTCACTCGTGCAACGAGTGAAAGAGAAATCGCTACGCACAGAATGCCCGATATAGTTAGTATTTAACACGTTTTAATTTCTATAAAAATACCGTCTTAAAACATGGCATATATAAAACTGTCAATGTATGCGTATAATATGGATAATTTTTCATATATATTTAGGTTTACGCTGTTTGATATAATAAACTGGAGTAAAGTTGGATCAAAGGTCCGAGTTAGAGGTTACTTTGGAATTAAATTGTATCGAGCGAAGTTTCGTGAAACGTGTAACGAAAGCTGTCAATGTAAGGATGAGATAATCAAATATAACATATGTTTTTTTTCTTCATATTTTTAACTTTAAAATTTCTTAGAAAAGTATGATCACACACGAGCAATTTGACGATGCTGGGTCAGGGAACGGCCTTAACTCTACAGAATAGATCTTCACGGTCGGAATTTCCCGTAGTGATATGAATGGACTATCAAGACTCTAAAAGCAGTCATATCTAATTCTACAATGACGTATCTAATTTAGGTTAGTATCATTGATTACGCGGGCGAAGAGTTGGACCCCATGAGCAGGCTGATGCTGTTCTTGAGGGCGTCGCGCAGCGGCCGCAGCGGGTTGGGCCCCGGGATGTTCAGCTCCTCGCTCGTGCTCAGGTGCACGTCTGAGCCCAGGCACGACCTGGCCCGCCACATCACACGTCAGTCTAACCTAGCCATTTTTATGTCGATGGTATAGGCAAACGAGCGTACAGCCCATCCGATAGTAAGTGATAAATGCGGCCCATGGACACCGAAATCTTTTGATTCCCCATTAAGAAACCATAAGATCTCGAATGCGTTGCCTACCCTGAGGCCTAAGATGGAATGCCTCACTTGTCATTATCTATGGTATATACCTAAAAAACTATAGACATCCCTATATCTTACGTAATGAAGTCCATAGATCAGCGTAGAACGTTCTAGATAAAGTTCATAGACCAGCGTAGAATGTTCTAGAGTTTCTAGACTGACCTGAGTACGTTGTCGTCGAGCAGCGATGGAGATTCGGGCATGACAGTCACGCGAGACGTATCGCTGGTCTGAGATGGCATTTCTTTTAGCTTCATGTCGAATACCTGTTGGAATATAACACGTTTTATCAAACTTTGCTGATGGTAGGACCTATAGTAGGGAATGGCATGTTACCTGCCGCCAAATAGCATGTTCGCACTGTTGTGTTCCGGTAAAGGAGCCACTGGCGTAGCTAGGCATCTAAGGGCCCGGGGCAAAAGAAAATGGCGGCCCTTTCGGAACTCGGTCGCCCTGTTTTTTTCGATTTATAACTGCTCAGCTAGCTCCGCCACTGAAGGAAGCCAGTGAAATTATTAGAATAGACGCATTCAATCTCAGTCGGGTTGGTAACGCATTCGAAACCATATGATTTCTTATGATCATGTGCCACGGTGACCAAGTGGTCTACTACCAAAGATTCATCTAGAGTCTTTGTTCACCGAGTTCAGCTAAAAATTCACTGAAATGTTGCAAGGGCTGTTAATATTTTAATGTTTTATTTTTTTAAACAAGATGAACTCGACCAGCGGGCACGCAACTTAAAATAATCATGTACACTTTGCCTTTTATTTACTGTCTTGGCCATTTGGAATAATACCAAATTGATTTCTAGATAAGCGGGTCGTATAAAATTTGTAAATAAGTAACACAATGACGTAGATTGCGTTATTTTTTCTGGAAATCAATGAACGAACGGCGTTATCGGCTTAAGTGGAAAAATCAAGTTCACGCGGCGTGACATCGCAAATTAAAGTTTTATCTAAAGCTCTGGCCCGTGTGATGGAATTTTCTGAAATCAACCAAGTGATACGAACGTAGCTGCTTTCAAAATATGTGCATTCCTTTCGCCGCGGATCGATGTAGTACTAACAAAAAATTACACAAAATACAAAAAACATGTCAAGAACAGACGAAAAGTTACTAAAATAGTAGAGATTTACCTGTTCAGCCAAAGTGGTGGCCTCCCTAGAGGGTGCAGTCTTCCCAGCCGTGAGCTTAGAGCTTTCCGCCGTGGAGGGCCGTTTGAGGGTAGTCGAGGACTTGTTAGCCGCCGGAGTCTTGCGGTACATGGGGCTTTTCTTCTTTACTTCAATCAGCTGATGGATAGATTGGGCTTTCTTAAACAAGTTTGAGGATCCATACTGGTATTATAAATGCGAAACTAACTCAGTCTCCTACACGTTCACGCTTAAACAGCTGGAGCGATTTAGGTGAAATTTCGTATGTAGACAGTTCGAGTCCCGGCGAAGAACAAAAAAAAAAAAACGCTTTGTTCCCGAGGCGAGTTCGCGGGCAGAAAATAATAGTAGTTTTATATTGTAACTGTCATTGAAGATAATAATTTGCAATCGCTAAAGTAGCAAGTGGATCAACAGGGATTGTGTAGGTCTTAGGGCCCTCGGACAAGGAGACTTTATAGCGATGCTGCCGGGCTTCTCATATCGCTAACCTTTTTTTACATCAAAGAGTAAAAGGGATAGCGATACTTGCGGCGCGGCAGCATTGCTACAAAAAGTCGCCGTGGACGAGGACCATAATAAGGGCTAGACATAAGGGGAAATGGGTTATGTAAATTATGTCCCTACCTCAGCACTCTCGCTGATGTTTTGAATACTGCGAGACGTGAAACTCTTGCTGTCTTCGAAAGTGTCTTCCTTTTCACAACCGAAGTGATAATACCTGCAAAATTATTTTCGATGAAGGAAAGTTCATCTTTCTGGAAAGATTTATTAAAAATCAGTTGACTCATATAGTAACTATATTATCATCTACTACTACTACAGCCTATTTGCGTCCCACTGCTGGGCACAGGCCTCCTCTCATCACGAGAGGGTTTGGGCTATAGTCCCCACGCGGGCCCAGTGCGGATTGGGGACTTCACACACATCTTTGAATTACTTCGCAGTTGCGTGCTCACGATGTTTTCCTATCATCATCATCATTTCAGCCGAAAGACGTCCACTGCTGGACATAGGCCTCCCCCAAGGCTCGCCACTCAGACCGGTCCTGTGGTACTTGCTTCCACCGGTTTCCCGCGACCTTCACGGAGTAACTATATGCAACAACTAAATTACAACTACTATAAGAACTAAATTTAACCGCCCATAATGTTGCATTGAAGATTAAAAAACTGAACTCATTCATCCAACACATCAGTAACATTCGATATCTTTAAAAATATGCAAACTAGTACATATTTCAAAACACGTGCAGTTCTGGCAGCGACAAGTCAGAACATTGAAAAGTAAAAAAAAGCACTCAAAAAGATACTATTAGACCGACCACCCCCATCGCCGTTAATCTCTGGTTAGCCTCTTAACTCAAAATTTCAGTTGATACAAGTAAACCTCAGTTAAGAGGCTAATCCGATATTAACAGCTCGGTGGTAATGGGCCTAAGCAATCCAAATGGCATACATACCTGATCAAAGCCCTGGAAGCATAAACCGTCGGATGGAGTGCAAGCGACGGGTTCAAATACACCCTGTTAAGGTTGACGCCCCTCGTGTCGGTCCTATAGTGTCCGCGCGCGACTCCGTCCGGGTTCAAGAAGGGAATCATCTTGAACACGTAGAGCTTGCGGAGCTGGATAGCTATAGGATCGTTGCGGGTTAGCAACAGGTTGAGGAACCCGTTGAACACGAAGCTCGAGGGCGTCTCGCCGGGGTGTACGCGGGCTGATATGAAGATAACCTAAAATGTTAACAATGTACTTACTCACTTATACACGGTGGGTCAGAAAATATGGCAAAGATTTAACCCACCGTATCGGCTATCGATTCTAAGTATATTGTATAGGTCTTTAATTTTTTTTGAGTTGGTAAAAAAAAAATGTATATGGGATTGGTTGTGTGAGCGACGCCTGAATCCTATACAAAATGTTTTTTTTTACAAACTCAAAAAAAATTAAAGACCTATACAATATACTTAGAATCGGTAGCCGATACAATGGGTGAATTATTTGCCATATTTTCTGACCCACCATGTATATTTATTTGTATATACTAGCTGACCCCGCGGACTTCGTACCGCCCTAGACTTTTTTTTGTATGAAAAATAGCTTACGTCCTATTCTCAGACCTACTCAGCATACACACCAAATTTCATAAGAATCGGTCGAGCCGTTTCGGAGGAGTTTGGTTACAAACACTGTGACACGAGAATTTTATATATTAGATTTATGTATCTGTGTGTATATATTTATGTATATGTGCCTTATTATATATAAGTAGGTATGTTTATCTATATATTTATTGTCTTTTTTTCGTTTTTATTGTATAAGTATGTTATCTTTTATATTCTGTTTATACCGCTTTTTTTTTGCACCGCCACAACAATTACTGCTTTGCCCAAAGGTTAACTGGTAGAGAATGCCTTATGGCGTTCGCCTTTTGTATTAGTTCTTTTTCAACTAATGTGCATTAAAGTTTAAATAAATAAATAAATATTAACTATTGACTCTGAGAGCTGACTTCGTGAATTTTCTCGCATAGCGTAAATCAGTTCTGTTGCATTTTGAACCTTATAGCGATAATGCGAAAAATGCAATATACAACACACTTGTGTCGTTACAGACGCGAGTAAAAAACAAACAAAAAAAACAGCCAAGTGCGAGTCGGACTCCGTTCCGTACCATCCATACTAACATTATAAATGTGAAAGTGTGTTAGGTTGTTTTTTTGTTTGTCCTTCATTCACGTCGCAACAACTGGACTGATTTGTATGAAATTTGGTATGGAGATAATTTGAGACCCTGAGCATAACATAGGATTCTTTTAATCCCGATATATCCACGGGAACGGGTTTAGACGCGTCAAACCATTTTTTTTCAATACTTCTATAAATATAATTACCTATATGTATAGCATAGGTACGCAAATTCCAAGTCTACGCGGGACGAAGTCGCGGGCAAACGGATAGTTATCTATAAAAACGGCAAGAAAACACGTTTGTATTATGGGAGCCTCCTATAATTTTTATTCTGTTTTTTTTTTTAGTATTTGTTGTTATAGCGCCAACAGAAATATGTACATCATCTGAGAAATTTCAACTGCCAAACTATCACGGTTCATGAGATACAGCCTGGTGACAGACAGACGGATAGACAGACGAACGGACAGCGGAGTCTTCATAATAGGGTCCCGTTTTACCCTTTGGGTACGGAACACTAAAAAACAAGAGAAAATATAAACTAGACCATATCTAGAAGGTGCATGAGTTGAGCAATAATATACTCTGCATCAACGGCTCAAATTCTTCTAGGTTGTGAATTCACCCGCGTGGAATTCAGTTATCGCGTTCCCGCGGGAACTATGCGTTTTTCCGGGATAAAAAGTAGCCTATGTCCTTTCCCGGGACCCGAACTACCTCCATGCCAAATCGTCTCAATCGGTCCAGCGGTTGAAGCACTACTGCACGCTTTACCTTCTTGTTAAGGAACTTGAAGGGCCGCTCCTGGTTGTCGGGGAACAGGTTTTTGAGTCGCTCTTCGCGCGTCTTCGTGATGCCGTGGTGAGACGAGATCGTGAGGAGATCCACTCGCCTTCCTATAGACAGGCAAACAACAGTCACTTAAAGATTTGAAGTACTAGGGTAGACTATAGGCGGTAACGATAACTTTGGTAGGGATCCAACGTCTCGCACCGCGCTTATGAAGCACCTCATTTTTACAGACAAATATGGTAGCATTGTGGTTACCGCCTCTCATGCAGCCTGGGGTTCTAATCCAGTTTGCACCTCTCAGTTTACTTATGGATGTGCGAAAACCTTGTGAGGACACCTGCTCGCTTCTACAAAGTGTGAAGTCTCCAATCCGCACTGGGGACTATAGCTCAAACCCTCTCATGATGAGAGGAGGCCAAGGCCTATATTCGAAGTCTTCAAATAGGGATCTCGCTCTTCCCTATAGGATCGCTCACGCGTCGCGTGAACTTTAAGCAGCTGGATTTAAAGTTCAACTTGACGCGTGAGCGATAATTGCTAAATTGCACGCGCCTTCTAAGTTGTATGATACAACTTAGAAGGCGCATACAACTTGTATCATAGAAGAAGTAAGGTGAACTTATAATAACAACCATCAAACAACATCAGCGTACGCCCGAAATAAGTCTTAAATGCGATAATAGATGATAGAAGCAGCGACTGCTTAGGTAGCCTGGATACAAATTTGAACTCCATGAGCAACATGTAGATGGCGCTGTGCAGGCGAAGTATGAAAAATTGATGCTTTTCCGATGTACAGTCGAGTTCATTAATATGTGTACACTTTTGGACCTTATTACAATGTGGTGCAAAAGTGTGTATATATTGGCGAACTCGACTGTACGCCGTAATATAAGGAGTTTGACAGTCTTATGTAAATAAACAACCTGGGTGCGTTCCGTATCGCGCTCCAAGCGCTCACAGCGTTCACAACGCTCATAAGTGTCCCGAATTGATTGTCACGCTCACGACCGTGTGAGCGCGTTTTTGATTCGGAATGATCATAAGCACCCAAGTAACATTTTGGCCCTATAACTTGAATTATCATCACTAAAAGGTCGAGTAAACGTCGTATAAAGGTCTTAGCGGTGACTACCAGTTGTATAAAGGCGTTTGGGAACACATTCTTGCACTATAAGCTAAAGAGCCAAATTATCCTATAAGTTGTTGATGTAAAGGTTTATAGAACCATTTTATAGGGCTATTATAGTCAAGTGCTATAAAAACTTCAAATATAGTCACTAAAGAGCTATGTTACTGTATAAAAGTGATTGAAATCACCATTATGTATCTAATTTGCGCTATAAGGTTTCCGGGACAACCGCTATAAATCTTGCGTTTTAGCAGTGATGAACGTTCTACTATACAAGGATTTTACGATATTGTGGTTCCACAAATCACTCCTATAGTACATGGTCTTTAGTAGCCATAATGACGTCGTAATAGAGCGGTTTTGTTTTATAATCGATTTTTAGGACATTTTTATAGTACTTAAAAGTGTTCTAATTGTTTTTGAATCCCTATTATAGGCTCGTACGATAGTTGTGTCTATGACTCTTTTATATGGCCGAAACTTTCTATAATGGAGTTTATAGATCCGTCATAGGATAAAGAACTCTAATTTTACTCAAACTTTGACATGACAGGAGTCGGTGGTACTATAGTGAGCCGATAAGACCCACGGATGTACTTAATGGCTCTAAAGTAGAAATGACTGTGAATTTAATTTTATAATATCAATATATTTTATTCAAAACTCAATTAATCGAGGGCGCATTGAAAATACTAAGCAAATCATATACTATTCTATCAGTAAAACTTTAGTCGCACGTGCTTTTTGCAGCATTGATCGAAATATTAAATGTCTAAATAAGATAACATAAACTTACCACGATAGAATAGAACTCCTTTATATAATTGAATTATTTTTGTTGTCCATCAGTAAAGTTCACAGCAAAAACACACAATACCAAACTTTGCCGAGAAAGCGCCTCAATAGGAATCACGGATTCTACTATAGACTAAAATAGGACTATAAGGGAATCAACGAACGCTACTACAGTATAAAAAAGCACTATATTAGCGTTACTGTGGCCCGTATGTCACTAAATTGTAATACGAGTCCTCATTACATCACCTTTACAGACCTAAAACGTCACAACTAAAGCTGCTACGGTTCCACTATATCACTAAATGGAGATATAACTGCGCCAGATCGGCGTTACTCAACCTTCTATGGCCTTTTATAGGGCTAAGGTGGTGTTTTGAGAAATGTTCTATGGGCTACTATAGAACCAGAAATTGTTACTTTACGCTCACCGCACCAACACTAGTAACTGACAATCTTTTTTTTTTAATAGGGAATCATGTCCTGTCAAATGTATAGTCAAATGTCACTTTGACGTTTGCGCTCACAGCGCCCATGCCCCGCAGCGTGTGCACCGTGAGCGTCGATCGATGACGTCATCAATTTCCTGAGCGTTGTGAGCACGCTCACAAAGTGTTCCGAAATGCGCTCAAAGCGCTGTGAGTGCAATTCGGAACGCACCCCGTGTAAAGAGTTTACCGGCAACGGAACACCTCAATAAGAGCCAGAACAAGGGTACCAGAAGTCCTTTGCGTGATAGAGCAACTAAAGTGGAGATGGACTGGCCGCATGCTACGGGACCAAAAAGAAAAATGGAGCAAAATTATCACCAACTGGTACCCAAGAGATGGAAAAAGAAATAGAGGAAGACAATACAAAAGATGGGAGATGAGCTAAAGCTTACAGCGGGGCCCTTTTGGAGAAGGGTAGCCCAAGATAGAAAACAATGGAAATTGTTGGAGGAGGCCTATGCCACAAGGCACACTGAGCTAAGAGATATTTTATAAGAAACTAAAAATTCAGTACGGAACAAAAACATACTCAGGATATAAAGGCTAATGAAATGAAAAAGAGTTTACCTTCGAGCGAGTAGATGAGGTTCTCGCGGCAGTAGTAAATCTCGTCGGGCGTCTGCGGCGCCGGCAGAGGCAGCATCTTGAGGTCGATCGAGTTGAGCGCTATCTGCAGCTCGGCGAACGAAAACGGATACGTGAACGCGAAGAAAGTGGTCGCCTTTAAATTCTCCGCCGTCCGGTACTTGAAGCTCAGCGTGAACGTATTGTCGTCCATCTTGAAACATAACTTATACTTTAAACGAGCTATCCTATCTGCCTTTATTTTCATGACTACAAAACAAACTATAGAAAAAGTATGGTAATGGTAAGAATGACAACCTTCATACTAATCAGCGTACATATGTAGCCTGTATGACAATTTTAACTACCATGAGAAATATTCAGGGGCGCTACGAATTTTCATACGTACAGTCAGCAGCAGAAGTAGATAAGCTGTCCAGGTGTTCAAAATGACCTACACACGCCCTTAACGTCTTAAGAATAAGGTCGTGTGTAGGTCATTTTGAACACCTGGACAGCTTTACTTCTGCTGCTGACTGTACCCTGACGTATGAAAATTTAGCTTTTCCGATGTACGCCGCAATGTAAGGAGATTTTCAGTTTATATAATTTCCTTGTTTCTGATACAAACTATTTATTTATACTAACGATTTGGTCGCCCAGGTCCTCTTTTATACTTTTAATGAGGTATGTGCCTATATTTATTTATTTAATACAAACGACCTTAGAAACGGTTCTAAAGATTTGGACGAAATTAGCAAAATAGAAGGTGTAGCCATATTTATGGATGGAAAAAAACAATGCAGCTAGATCTCATTTCAGAGAAAACTCATTATGAGCTATTTTCAGGTACTTTAGGTAAAATCAATTTCCGATATAATTTAGACTTTTTCTAGTTATTTGTGACAAAATCATGGTTTTATACTTCTGCGTATGAGTGTGAGAATATTTATTATTATACTAGCTTCTGCCCGCGACTTCGTACGCGTGGAATATAAAATTGCCGATAGCTTTTCTTTCCGACATCAGATTTTAATCAAACATAGCTTATATGTTGCTCCAAATGATGCTCTATCTACCCTTGAAAACTGCATTCAAATCGGTTCAGTAGTTTCGGAGATTAACTCTAACAAACAGACAGACAGACAGATAGGAAATATTTCTAAAAATTGTTGTTATAGTATATACTGCTCTTTTATTATAGTATAGATTATAATGAATATACTTACCGAATGAACGGGGCGGTCCCTTATCCTCTCCCATTGAGGCTTCCCAGGCAGCGTTCGAGTCACTGGTGCCATGCCTTGGTTGTACATTTTGCCCTGCTTGTTGAGATTTATCAGATTCAACCGCACCTGCAATGTCAATATTCAGATTAGAGTTTGTCATTCTGTTTCCTTTTTATGGTATAAAATAAAGTTGCTTCGCTGTCTGTCTGTCCCTATGTATGCTTAGATCTTTAAAACGACGCAACGAATTCTGATGCGTTTTTTAATAGATAGAGTGGTTCTTTTAAAAATTACAAAAAGAGAAAACGTTTTTCCACTTCTAAATATAGTTTCCAATCTCCATTATTTTTTAGTATGTTATTGACACAATGAAATAGTAGGTTTATAGGTTTTCCTTTTTTTTTTAGTTTGCACGAACTGTGAATCCATTGAAAATTAAATATACGGGAATACATCTACTAGCGAAATGCCCATCATACGCAATGGCGAGATGGGAAAGAACCGGAAGAGACACGCTAGATGAAGATGACCTACAAGACCTAACGATAGGGAAGATAATAGGATTCTGCAAGGCTACAGGAAGGTTCGACGGGGCAACGGCGCTGGGAGCGGATAACCCGTAATCCCAGGGGAGAGTAGTTTTTGCAGAGCATTGTCAACTGAAGTCATTCAGTCCGTAAAGGAAGACTTATACATATTGTTTTAAGTGAACTTGTTTATTTAGTATTGGCATGTCTATTATTTATACAAATAAACAACAGATCATATGTACCGTAACACTAGGCTCCTTGGCCTGGATGCCAAAATAGAACCATGTCCTGTTGCCATTCTCAAACTCTGTCCCTGCACAGTCCGGCCTTGTCCACAGATTAAACTCATAGTCCGGTGTCTCTGAGGAATTTGTTTTTGGGTTTGGTGTTGACGCTGAAACATATCCATATCCATATTAATATTATAAATGCGAAAGTAACTCTGTCTGTCTGTCTGTTACCTCTTCACGCTTCAACCGCTGGACCGTTTGAGATGAAATTTGTCATGGAGATAGTTGGAGTCCCGGGAAAGGATAGGCTACTTTTCATCCCGGAAAAATGCATAGTTCCTGCGGGAACGTGATAAAATACATACATGGGAAACACATGGGAAAATCAGCCAGCTGGTACTTTCAAGGCTTTGGCGACCTACAAACGAAATGTCTAATAAGAGGCTGCTGGCTCACAACTTATGTTCACATAAAAAAACCTTCTAATTCCTCGTAAAAAGTAATCTGCTATCGGCGCTAATAGATGGGATCATTGGCATGGCATTGGACTTTGAATTTTGGCAAAAAACCCACTAAGACACTTACCAATAAGCTCAGTGGGCACTCTCTCTACATGACCGAGATTTCCAGAGTCAAAATTGTGTATAAAATAAAATCCACCGCACTCTATAATACTGCTGTGATCCATGTTTAAAAATTATTGTGGACTACATTATACGCAAAGTCATCAATTAGCCAAGAATTTTGACGGCTTCGGGGTACACATTTACTTGAACAATTTACTCTGTAGAACATATATTTGAATCGGCATGTTTGCTTATTTCAAAATGACACTCAAAAAACGGAGGCTACACTGTTTTTCTAAACAAAATTATGTAATTTTGTTGACATCGATTGACGGATAACAGCTGATTTGTTTTATTGGTGATCTTTTAATAATTTGACCGCGTTGCAAAAAACATTTACAACTGATTTGAACGTCATAAATATTAGATTTTTTTATGATAAATTTTATGCTATATCTTGTTTACTAATAAGGTCTTTCACTTTTTATTTGGAAATTCACTTTACGCCACCATGAAATTTTATTCAAGATGGCTACCACTGTCTCTAATAATATTAACAAAGGACAGTGGGTGCATGAAGACTGCCAGTAAGAAAAATTGCTAGAAGCCTGCGAGCGAGAACAAGAACCATGTTATTTAACGCCATTATTTATCAGTTTATCTCGGTGGAAAGCTATGAATTATTTGAACCATCGTGATAGCATGTTTTTTATCACATGAGCTGTGAACACGAAATTACGCTTGTGGGTATCGAGCGGAAAAATGGTCTATCCCTCTCACACCTTAGAAAATTGCTTTTGGGTAGAAAGTGACAGGTGCTCTAGGACATACAATCCATATTATTATATTATTTTATATCCATATTTAATATTATAGATGCGAAAGTAACTCTGTCTGTCTGTTACCTCTTCACGCTTCAACCGCTGGACCGATTGAGAGGAAATATGGCATGGAGATGGTTGGGGTCCCGGGAAACGACATAGGTAGGCTACTTTTGGGGTGCGAGTCGGGTTCCTTCTCGTGTGCCCAAGTGCTGCCAGTCCTTTCGGATTCGTCTGGGGGAACGGGAGTGCTTGGTGCCGGTGCACCCTGGGCATCGGTCTACAATTTCCCGCATGCGGGATATTGAAGGCTGATGGCTAATACCCGACAAGGGGGGGGGGGAGGCTTTAGCCTCGGAGTGTCTCTCTGCACGTCCCTTTGATTTAAGCAAAGGGCGTTGCAGAAGAGACGAGTGGGGACGTTGCCCTTTTCAAGGCGACGTTTGTGCGGCCCCGGTCACCTGCTGACTGGGGCCTCACTTGGAGGTTGCGGCCCGTAAGGGCTGCTTTTGTGGGGTGGGGTTGCGGGGGAAGAGGAGTGTCGGTATTACGACGCGCCGTTCTCCCTGTCTTCCGCAACCCCACCTGAGGTACGCAGAATCCACAGAAGGGGGAAGGAGTTTCCCCAAAACCCAACCCCTAGTGGATTGCTGCTGAGGACTCGGGTGGTGAACCGGGGGGTTCACTGCCCGTGGGTCGAGTCCTCGGGCTGGTCGGCGTGTCTTGTTTCCTCGGCACGCCTCCAGCGGTGGGGGCTTCCAGCCCCAACTTGGAGGAGTCCTGCTCCGGCGGGCGCCCGCGACGGGGCAGCGAGGTTGAATGCGTCACGGCGATCCCGCACCCCGTCACTATGCGGCATGAGGTAAACCCTTGGGTTTTTAGACGGTAGTCCGGGCAGTTTGGGCCAACTGCCTGGGAGTCCGTCATACCCGTCCTGGTCCCCCGGCCGGACGGGATGCGTAAAGGCATTTTGCCAAGGTTAAAAAAAAAGGTAGGCTACTTTTTATCCCGGAAAAACGCATAGTTCCCGCGGGAGCGCGATAACCGAATTCCACGCGGGCGAAGTCGCGGGCAGAAGCTAGCTTATAATATATTTTGAAAGATTTTGCTGCTCGTAACGACCTAATGAAGACTCCGTCCGGATGACTACCACCATCACACTCGCTGAAGTGTGTGTTGTGTTGTGTACCGGTAGGGGGGAAGAGGTAGAGATAGGCAGGCATTCAAATTACTAATTAGTCCTCGGGTTGGCATTCCCAACATAGGTGCATATAAGTATGTATGTATACATTTATATGTTTATTTATGTATATGTTTTGTATTTGTCATATTTATATGCATGCATTTCATATATTCATTGCATTCTAATATTTTAAATGCGCACCACCTGCCTACAATTACGTTTTTTTTCACACATTGCGCTATCCAGCACAAGGTTCTTTGGAAGAGATCGCTCTTTAGCGATAAGGCAGCCTGTTGTCACCCTTCTTCTGTTGTTCTATTTACTTGTGTAATTGTTCTTTGCGGTGTTCAATAAAGGGTATTTGTATTGTATTTTTTGTTGTGAGGTGCATGACCATTCCGTGGTGGTAGCGTATGTGCTGGTGAATGTCAAATTACAAATTACGAGTATTCGAACAACTGATCCGAGTATATGTTTTTGTTTGACAGCCATCTCAGCACAAATATACCTACATTGAAACGTTTTGAATTTCGTGATGAGAGGAGGCTTGTGCCCAGCAGTGGGCCGTAAATAGGCTGTTGGTGATGGTGGTTATTTTGAATTTTGGTGAGATGGGTCATGTTATCGTAGTTTTACCTCAACCATGAACGGCGTAGATACCTAGAAAATAATAAAAAGCATTTATTTAACTTCAAAATTGTATTTTCACGTCCTTCTTATGGTAATAACAAATTAAATAAGCTTAATCAATTATACAATAATCATAGGTTACTTTAGGCGTGGCACTTACCTAAGGATTATAAAAAATTACACTCCTTACAATTTCGAACAACTTGGCCAATAAATGCCTTCATCACAAAAACTCATTTACTATAAGTTACTTAAACGGTTATTTCTAAGTTTATACTTGGACTACACTTCTCTACGCTCCCTTGCTACCTAATAAATGTCTTTTGTGAGCATGTATAGAGTGTTGTGATGGGCATTATGTATTTAAAAATAATATATCACTACTTATACATTATTTTCTCACCACTAATATGACAAACGGTGAAAAGTTAAACGTGACATCGATTTTGGCATCTTGTTTTGGCAATTTCACCAAAATATATGATATTTACGAGGAATACATAAATTGAAGAACTTGACTGTTTGTACAAATAAAATGACATATAATAAATAAAATATCACATTTCAGTACTACCTATAACTAGGGATAGCATGTGTTTTGTATGAGAGTATGTAATGCATGTATGTACTTAGGCTGTAACTTAGATGCTTAGGTACTTATGATAGTTACCAATGACACTCGCTATATTACAATGACACTGAGCATAATCGTTTCAGTGAGCTACATTTTAGTTATATGCATCATTTTTGGTTCACAGTACTTTTTATTTTGCAATTTTACAGCACGTTAAAAAATTCATCAGCAGCACTAGAACCAGTTGTCAAGGATTATATTTATAAACGTGTACTTACTATCTATTTCATTTTATTTTATTATTTTATTTTAGACATAGCTATGTTATTGTGATTATCTCATGAGCTTTTAATTATATCAAATATATTCAAATATACATTTCTTATGTATAATACCTAATAATAATAGATTAGGTATAATAACCTGAATCATGCTTTCTGTTACGACTAGGACATTATACACATAATGAGCATTTCACATAAAACCACAATGCTCTCAAACATACGGTGCAGTATACAATAACGTTCAATATTGAATCATTCACTTCTTTTAATATTTTCTTTACTTACCTACATTCTGTCTGGTTTTTTTCAAGGAATAACTAAATGACATATTGACAATCCACTTAACTAATTTCGCATCGTACTTATACTCGGCTTGAGTAGGTATCCGAGTTACTATAGGTACTAGAGATAAACTTCGATAACATGGTCCACCTCTCTGAATTACTATTTAAATGTGTATACCTAATCTCATCCTTATGAAAGAAGTGTGTATGTTGTTGTAAGCATTGTTTGATTGACGGCTTTGGCACAGGGCGGACACGGCCTATCATCATCATCATCAACAGCCCATAGTAGTCCACTGCTGGACGTAGGCCTCACCCAATGCACGCCAATGAGCTCTGTCCAAGGCGTGCCGCATCCAATCTACACCGGCCACCTTGCGCAAATCGTCACTCCACCGATGTGACCACTGCCACTGCCACTTCAAAGAGCTTATTCTTTGGGCTATGTCGACAACTTTCGTTCTCTGCCTGATCACCTCATTGCGGATCCGATCTTTCTGAGAAACGCCGAGCATAGCCCTCTCCATAGCCCTTTGAGCTACTTTGAATTGGAGGACCAATCTCACCGTAAGTGTCCACGTTTCGGCTCCGTAGGTCATTACGGGTAGGACGCACTGATTAAAGACCTTGGTTTTTACTTGGATTGGTGCTTTATAAATACTTTCCCAAATACATTGAAGCGTTTCTAATTTTGGAGGGGCGGGCGGGCCATGTTATAGTAGTTTATCTCTAAGTATAAAATAATAATAAAATAATAATATTTCATAGATTACATTGCACATGAATGAATTCGAATAATCATTTCACTACCTACATTGAATTTATTTCTATGGAAACAGATGTATGTTAAATTTTACAACAGCGCTTCTCAAATGGTGCTACTAACGGAAGACTGCGATTTGAGCCGTGACGTACTGTAGCAGGATGAATACGTCACACCGCTCGCTCGGACGGGTGCAATATGACCGCGTCTTAAAAAAAAGGAGTTAATATCTAGTGTCAGTCCTTTGAGATCTGTTAGCCTTTGCCTTCGTCGGGTATTGCGATGGAGACGGTCGAAGGACGTGCGGGGGGTTGCCGGCGCGCGGGGTGCGGGGGGGCGCTGCGGCGGATCTCGTCGGCTGTCGTCAGCTTGCATTCTACTACCCGGTAGTTGCAAGTTGCGGATCCGCAGTCGAAGTCTGCCCGGGTGGTGACAGCATTGGGTATGCTCTCGGTCTGCTCTTTGAACGGTGGACAACTGTGGGGATAAGAGCATTCATTACCAAGTGTACAGTAAGATAGCTGCGTAGACTAGTTAGTCACCATCCCATCAGATACAAGTTAATTATATACTGTCTCCTTAGATTGCGGCGTAGGATCGAAAATGCTTTGTATGTGAGCAATATCCAAAGGGCGCTTCTTGTAGAGCCAGCGACTTCGAACGAGAGACTCGTGCAAGCGATTGTGTGCAGTATATGTTACTGTACTCGTAGAAATGTAGTATATCTTCATAGTTACCTCAGTGGAGGCGGTGTCGGGGAGCGCGAGAGAGGGAAGCTGGCGACTTCCCTGGATATGGCGAGGGACTTGATCGACCCGAAGGTTTGCTCGGGGCTCAACGGGGCGCCCAGGACCGACGCCATGCCTCTGTAACATAATGGAGGACCATGAAAATTACTACTCTAAAGTTGACTAAAGTTGAGGGGCTCTATGCGAAGTCTTAAAAAGGGATCTCGCTTTTCCCTATAGGATCGCTCACGCGTCGCGTGAACTTTAAGCAGTTAGAATTAAAGTTCAATTTGGGTCGTGAGCGATCCCATAGGGAAGAGCGAGATCCCTATTTAAAGACTTCGAATATAGGCCCAGGAATACCTACTTGTTTATGTTGTTCATTTCATAAAGGATCTCCAATGAGATGGCAATTGCACCAAGTCGCTAAAATCAGGTTAGCCTAACTCAGTATACAGGCAAACCTCAGGATACCGACGACGTTGCTGTAAGTCAGACTAAGTGATTTTAAATTGCAAAGATGTGCCTTAGTTGTCTAATTGTTTACCTTACAGTTGGTGCATGTCTAAGTGAAGCTTTAGAGTCCTTGGAGTACTTCAGTTTAATTTAACCTCTGTCGTATCCGCGGTCACAATATGTCTAATAGGTACTATTATACCGTTTACACCGCCCGCAGCGGGCAATCATGCACACACGCGCACTTGTACACCATACTATCTTAGTGTGTCGTTTAGGTTCCGTTTGTATGGAGTAGGTATCGAGGGTGAGCCGCGGTCCTCTACCTTGTGATTATACTCGCTAAGCAAAGTGACGACTGCCACCATAGAAGTATGTACGGCACCGATCGTCACTTTGGTACGGCGGTGACTTTAGGACTATACTCGCCGCAAAAAAAGTGGCCACTAGTGCCATACGTACTTCTATGGTGCCAGTGAGCGTAAAGACTTACACGACGGAGTCCGAGGGCACGAGGAAGGGTAAGGGCGGGGGGCAGGGCGCGTCGGCACGCGCGGGCGACGCCGGCTCGGCGGAGCGCGGGCAGCGCGGCGACTCCCCGTCCTCCACCAGCCCCAGCCAGCTCCGGAGCCAGCGCCACAGCCCCGTGGGACTGCCTGGAAAGACCGCGATATAGGTAAGGTAAAGTCCCTAGTCTTGGACACACTTAACCTAAGACCTATAAGAGGCTTGTACAGGCCATCCAGTCCGTGGTTATACGGGGTCAAGCAAAATGTTGTGACGCGACATCCCCGAACCCGATCGATTCTAAGCATGTTCGAACCCGATTTTAATTTTTAATTTTCTTTGAGTTGATAAAAAAAATTAGTACCTATGGTATTCAGGTACCTATCGCTTACACCATCAATCCCATATACTGGGCCATACTACCAAATTTTATTTATTAACTCGTACAAAATAAAAACCTAATAAAATATGCTTAGAATCGATTGCTGATTCTGTGGGTAAAATATCGTCACAACTTGACCCTAAGTATACATATACTTAAATCAACGTTACTGCTTAAGCCGTGGTGGCCTAGTGGTTCGACCTCCGCCTTGCATGCCGAGGGTCGGGGGTTCGAACTGAGTCCGGCTCGTACTGAGTTTACTTATGTGCGAAACTTTAAGACTGAGCTTTTTCGGTGAAAAAAAAAGCGTCGCGAGGGAACCTGCACGAATTTGTGAAGTAATTCAAGGATGTGTGTGAAGTCCCTATCACGCACTGGGCACTATAGCCAAGAACCTCTCGTGAAGAGGCCTGTGCCCAGCAGTCGCAAAATAGCCTGTTGTCTATTTTGCGTCCGACTTCTTGGCACAGGGTTGTATCTATACACTTAGGTAACTATATCTTTACTTTGATTACTCCAATTTGTATGTTTTCATACTTACGGTTATATTTCCTGGTATTCTGCGGGCTCAGCGGGTAGAAGTCCCCGTGGATGGGGCAGTGGAACGCCAGCCGCCGCTGCCGGCGCTGCGCCGCGCGCATCAGTATGCACAGCACGATTCCTGGAACACATGCGCCCGCGCATAAGTCCACGTACAAGATAAGCGTTATAGGACCTGGCCGAGCTTTATTCGGGTGAAAATGGGTAAAGCCGAGTTTTCTCAGATATGAGACCTAGCTCCCTATATTCCAAATTTCTAGAGCCGTTTCTGAGATTGCTTGGATATAGTACCTACATTATTGCAGAGGCCGCCAAGTAGCGCATTGCCGGACGAGTCAGTTAGAAGGCTGAGCGAAGCGAAGCCTTCTATTAGTACGAGTCCGGCAATCGCAATGGGGGCTATCGCGTGTGAATTTGCCACTAGAGGCGCTAGTGGCGCGTGAGGTCCAATAACATTCACTTTTCACTGGTTTTGGCGGGTTTTGTGATATAAATTATTAATTTCTTTAATTTACCTGTTGAAAAGTGATATCCTTCGTGAAATTATCACAAATATGGATTATTTGGTGATGAATGTTAACACTTTGAAAAAAAAAACCTTTTTTCCGAACAAAACGGAACTGCAGAACATTGCGGCATAGCTACTCGATATGATGATAGTTATTTATAATTAATAAAATCAATGAGATTCAAGATTTAAGACTTTGTTTCGGCGCCGATCTTATAAAGTCGCCTTTGACAGCTATACCTCTCTGGACCTCAGTCAACAGTGGCGCCAACTGGTGAGCAAAGAAACGATAGTCCCCATTGCGGCCGAGGTATATATAATGCTTTTCTCAAACAGCGAGGAAATACGTAAGGTCAGTCGGGGCAAGTGCGCCTAACATAAATATATCGAAACCTATAAATATTACTCAACTAGTAGTTGGCTGTTTACAAGGCATAGGGGCGAAATAAATTTAGGCGCACTTACCCCACATCAGTATTTACTACTTCCATGATCGTGGATGATTTGGCCATGGAAGTTGTACTTATTATCTCCATGGATTTGTCAGTTTCTAGAGGTGTCTCAAATAGCAAGCGAATTAAAAAAAACACACACGACAATAATGTTTTTGCTGGCCAAGACCAGCAATGGACAGCCTCGCATCTTCTTTTTTTGAAAGTAACACGAACATTGCCGAGCATGTTTGAGAAAAATAATTAAATAAATACACAATTTAGCGCGTTTAAAGTATAAGATAGCACGAACTTAGAAGAAAGCACGCGACCAATCGCATACATTCGCCCATAGACGACAAAGCTTAAACAATAGATTGCCGTGGCGATCCAATCCAAACGAAGGGTTCAAGCTAATTTATTCCAATCAACTTTAATACGCGTTGGCGCGTGCTACGTGTATTGAATATACAATTTGGAATTAACAATTTATTTAATTATACAGTTCAGTTATATCGCTGTCTTGTGTGGCTAGACTACTGTGTATACATATGTACTTATTTATAGCATGATAAGGCAGTTAGACTAATTTGGTTTTGATTGCACGCCCTCTGTTTGGCCCGGATAGCCGTTTGAGGTGCAGGTTTGAATCCTGCTTGACACCCTAAAATTTTTCCATTTTTCTTTGGTTCAATTTCGTTACGTAGACGCTTCTGCTCATTTTAGATATTTGGCGATGTACAGTCGAGTTCATTAATATGTGTACACTTTTGGACCTTATTACAACGTGGTAAGGTGCAAAAGTGTGTATATATTGGCGAACTCGACTGTACATAATTATTTCCTCATGTTTACAAAGACAGCAAATACTCAATATTTGCATGGATATCCATCTTGGACGAAGGCTACTACGTCAAGTCAAACTCAAACGGTCAGACCGTTTAATTATAGGTGTACTGGTATTACTTATTTAAAATAATTTTGTCTTTCAAATTACGAGAGGTAAAGATAAATTGAAACAATAGTCATGACCATGACGCCGTGTCACAAAAAACTGACGAATCTTCCTCTTCAAAGCATAACATAGTGTCAGCAGCGCAGCGAAGGACACGTTAAAAAACCAACCATCAGAGAAGGTTGCACATACGAGTAAATATGTCGGATCAATGGCTGTAAACTATCCACGTTTTTACTGCTCGAGCTATCAATTCTAGTTTAACTGAAGCCAAGGTTTAAATAACATTATTTTTAGTTTTAAATGAATTGAGCATTCATGATTTCGATATAGGTACTTACCTAATTTGTTTGTATGAAATTGGCATCAGTAAAAGCGGTCTCGTAATACTCTGTTCGTTAACGCACCTAGGTACTTAATATTTAGCGCAATCTGTTAACAAGTTCCCTATGCTACAAAAATGCGAAACCAAAGCTCCAACTAACCAGTAATAGTCATGAGGGTTCCAGCGACAGCCACGCGCGCCACATAGGTGGTTGGCTCCTCTTTCCGACCGCTGCCGCGGTACGACGTAGCTGCTGAAACTAACCTGCGATAGTCATGAGGGCGCCAGCGACGATGCAGACGGGGCCAAGCACCCGCGAGTTGCCGGTGAACGCCACGCGCGCCGCGTAGTGGTCAGGTTCCTCATTCTCTCCGCAACCGCGGTACGAAGCAGCTGCGAACATTGGGAAACAATGCTGTAAACATAATTCCTTCATCATTCATCTTAATCGAGGGTTTCATGTAGATACTAGACTAACTAACTGTAACTACAATGGCAAAGGATCTGACCTTGTCATTTATGATAGCCCGCATCATCATTCATCATGGCAGCCGAAGAACGTCCACCGCTGAACTCTTGTGCCAGACGCATCATGAGATTAAAGTAGTGCAATGTACCGACAGCTGGTCTCCCGATGTGCGGACGCCATTAGATAACTTTTGGCTTCTTCAGGCTATATTGGTAATTCTTGACTGTGTGTGATTAAAATTAAATCATAGGAGCTCTGCGTGTGATGGAATCAGAAATGATGATCTAGCTTCACGGGGAACACGAATCATTTTGGATACTTTGACTGTCCTTTTGTTGCTTAGTACTTTCTAGAAACAGAGGCCTTAGTACCTGTAAGAACGCATCCGACCAGCATGAAGAGGAACCCGAATATTGGCAGGACGATCTGACAGTTGGCCGCCACGACCACGCCGGCCACCGCCAGGCCGCCTTCCACTTTCTCCACCCGCAGCCGAGAGATGGCGGGCGGGCATCGCGGCTTGCCCGCGGGCGCGCGTACCAGCGGCTCGCCGGGAGGCGACGTGGTCCTGTGACAAGGAAAGGTGGAATTTAGTAAGTGGGAAGAGGTACACTAGAGGTGATGCACCACAGCATAACGTATCGAATGCTCGCGGATTATCACTTACGCTACGGCGTTGACACAGTCTATTCCTATAGTCGCAAAAGTCTACTTGAACCCTTAGATCACTTATGTCAGCTCTTTGTGCGTGTTTTTAAGGTGGTCGACGTGAGCGAATTAAGGGTTAAGCCCACAACTGCGCACGGTCGAGGGTACACAAAGGCTTCGTATAAAAATTTAGGTGGATACTTCTTCAGCAACACACGGCCGGCCACGCTACACACGGACAAATACAATGAAGTTAACTCACAAACGAAACTAAATTTAGGAAAGCCAATGAAAAGAATACCATTACTTAGACTTATTTATCGAATAAATCTTGAACATAAAACATTTTGTTAAGCAAAGTCGGAGCAACGTCCGGACCGTCTATTAACGAGATAAATTTTCATAAAATGTGGGCGACTCCTATAATTCAGGATCAGCGAACAATAAAGCCACCTACTACTATAGAAAATATTACTTATGTTTCGTTAACCCTTCCATTATTAAGGTGTATAGTTAGTTACTGGCTTTCTTTGGTTCGGCTTTAAGAAACTGTAAATGAATGGTTACATACAGAATATAAGAATAGTCAGTCAAGGTTCATCGAATCCTGAAGGAAAGGATAACTACGAGAGAATTTTCTTAGAAAATAGTTTCCGAAAAGCTATAGAATTATACGTCCCTTATCTAAGTATATGAAAGTAGAATAATGAAATATTCAAATTATCGAATAAAGACAGCATCGGAAAACCGCTGGGGCCTGGGACACGGACTGTAGCATTTTTACAAGGAATACAAGCTTATAAAATTACCCGTAGACAGAATGTATAGGTTAAACTACACAAATAAAACATTGAAAGTTGATTAGAAGTGCGACCTTCACCGGTTACGGAAAGTCACAGAAGTTCTTTCTAGTAAGAGAGTGTGCTTTGTGCACTATAGTGCAATGAAACACACTGAATATTTATAGACGTGCTCTAGATGCAGTTAGTGACGAAACTTGGCTCAATATAAATGTTTCATATAATTCTGGATCAGCCTTGAAGGTTCATCTGGTAGTGGGAACTAAGTCTAGTTTATTTATAATGTTCTGTGCCTATCACACCAAATGCATAACGGAGCGATTGGAAACAGATTTCATATGGTAAAATATTCCTTTTCAATACTCAAATGGAAGGGACTTTCTTTTAGCGAGTATATTCTTTCTCATATATTATTACCTACTCCTACGGTCCGTTTATTAAGTTAAGGGCATGAATTTAATTACATATCGTAGTTTTCTGCAAATAGGTTCTTTGTAATATATAGGTCTGATGAAAGTCCTTCGAGGATTCCTTTCATCTGGTATATAACCTTTGGATAGTACTAACATGGCTATTATATTGAATCAAATTGTATTAGTTAAAGGGAGCATGATATTCGGGATCCTATTATTTACTAGCTCTTGGTTACAGGCAATGAACAAGTATTTAGGTCATACTAAAATTTAAAAAAAAAAATTGGCAAGGAGATGATTCATGTTAGGCCAATAGAAGAGATCGGTTAGTAAGGTAAACACCGTTCATGGACAAGGGATGGACTTCTGACATAAGCAATACTTAATGTTGTCATTTTATGCCCTGTTCCCATATTTACAAAACGCCTCATTTTGACTACAGACGGTTAAGACTCCCCATACAAACGTCATCATCATCATCATCATCATTTCAGCCGAAAGACGTCCACTGCTGGACATAGGCCTCCCCCAAGGCTCGCCACTCAGACCGGTGGTCCTGTGCTACTTGCTTCCACCGGTTTCCCGCGACCTTCACGAGGTCGTCGCTCCATCTTGTTGGAGGCCTACCGACAAACAAACGTAGTTACGTTTTATTTCGAAAACTACTTATCAGATTAGCAACAAATTTTACAAGTAATAGTGGAGCACACATATTAGTGTCTAAAATACACTTTAATTGTACCTACTCAATTGAATTACAAAGAAACTAGGACCATTTTTGTTTCCTTCATACAAACTTCAAAATTCAGTTTTTTGGCTGTAATTTCACTGTGTATTATTTTAGCACGACTTCAACAAATTTTGGACACTCACTATAATGATTTTATTATGTGTGTGGGAATAAAAGCGTAACTACGTTTGTAAGAAAAGTCCAGAAAAACACCGTGCGTACAGGGGACTCTACAATTGACATTTGACCCATAGATAGTCTGTCAAATGTTAAGTGTCCGTAGCCAGAACGAGGCGTTTTGGCTATGGCCAGTTACATTTCTGGACCCAAAATGTGTCCCGTCCGAGACTAGGGCATTTATCTTAGTTAAGTAGGTGGCTTGTTATATGTTACTACATATAACAAGCCACCTACTTAACTAAGACATCTACCTACATATTATGTAGGTAGATGACAGCCTCTAACACCGGGTTGGCGCAAGTGGGCCTTAGGTATTTGATTCAAACAAATAAAACAAATATCGGCAGCAAACAATGATAACAAAGTGGGTATTTTGTAAACAGCTACCAATCGCAATGTTTACCGCATCACGGGTTTTATGGCGAGCAAACGTTTTACATGTTACAGATGAGAAAAACACATAAAAGTCAGGACAACAGAAAGCAGCTCCAGAATAATTAAGTTCAAGATCACACCGCATTGGGATTTAACGAGAAATCAAACGATTCTGTGGAAATAAAGTCTTCTTCTTTTTTATTAGGAAGGCAAAGTACTAAATGTGTTCTATATTCTATCACCTAGTCTACTGGATTCATCGCTGGCGAGTTTTTCCTGAGAGTACAGAGGATTTCTGCAGAAGTAAATTTTAGTAGGTGGATCCGGTCTTCGCGTCAGGTTATATATAAAATTGGCTTCTGCCCGCGAATTCAGTTATCGCGTTCCCGCAGGAACTATGCGTTTTCCCGGGATAAAAAGTAGCTGTCCTTTCTTGGGACTCCAACTATCTTAATACCAAATTTCATGAAAATCGGTCCAGTAAGTAGTTTTCACGCGATGCGCGGTCAAATAAAGTGTACTTAATGAAACAGTAAAAGTAGATAAAATGACTTTGTAATAAATTATTAAATAGCTTTCACTGCCATTCGGAAGCAATCAAGTAATTGTTTACCTTTGATAGTTCAAATGACCAACGGGCTGATCTACCATGGCGATTCGAAACCTACAAATGAAAATAATAAAACTAGCCTCTGTAACGTCAATACCTAATTAACATTACCGATAGACTTTTTAAAACAAGTAATAATAAAAGTTTTGTAAGATACAGTTCAGGTGTTTTCTTCTTACAGGTCGGAGTAAATCATGAGTAAGTAAATCTTAAACTTTTCAGTGCAGGCCACATTCGGAAAGCAAACGGATTCATAGGGATTCTATAGGGAACACAGAGAACAAATTTAACTTTAAATCTAGCTACTGAAAGTTTAGTTAGTTGCAACTTTGTGACGTTTTGACGTTTACTTTACGAATAAGGACCCAGGGATACTGGGGAAAAACGGATTTTTGAGGGAGTAGGAGTTTACGCGCCGGCTAAAGCGCTACCTAAAGTAAAACGTCTATTCTATGTTCGATACCTAATTAGAACAGAACTGGCCAGAAATACGGAAATTCGAATAAGGAATTTCTCTTTCTTTCACTTTCAGGCTACGAGTATTTGTGTGTGACCAAGCTAACTAAAAGGCGTAGAAAAAGAGGTCGGACTTCGTATTTATACACTTCGTATTTACTTGTGAAAACCGATAGAATAAGGTGACCTAAAAAAGTTGTATAATAGCATATAATAGGCAGGCTATTACCCACGCTATGTTTCCCAGTAGTTAAAAGTACTTATTTTACAAAGCAAAGTCATCGAAGAATGACACTTCTAAGCTTTCGTGGCAGTGTTTTCTATAGTATGGTTAATCTGGGGCTGCGGTAAACGTACGATGTGTGATGTGAACAAACATTTATACCTATGCTAACTCCATACGTAAGTTCTTACACGTACGTGTTTTGTGACGTCGTTTTTTTGGCAAGGGTAGAGTCACGTTTACGTCTTGGCTGGTAAGTATCCACTCCAATTTGAATCGGTCTTCTGTCTCAGTGCGCTTTAGTTTTAAACTTCGAACATGCTCATCGGCCGTCATGCAAGATGGATGTTGACGTTTGTTGAGCTTCCCGAAAATGAATTGAATTTTTACTTGATTTATATTTTATGCCGTTCATTTATCTTTCGTTACGTACCTACACTGTTCGGCCTGTAGGTCAATCACATTGATATTGTCGAAATTTTCTTGCATAGGTATAGACAGAAAACCATTTTTTTTAAAGTGTAGAAGAAGGTAAACGTAAATGCAAAACAAACAATTGAAAGTCGAAAGTGTTGACACATTCATGAATGAAATTTAGATAGATATTATGAGGTGATTATGAGCTAAAAATAGAACACGAGGAAAGTATTTTCTCAGAATGAAATATTTACATATTTTCATATTGTTTGTAAGCTTCTGTCGGTCCAGTTTCGGTGTCTTTGTTTAGATCGACATAACGACTGTGCTGTAAGCTGAACTTTATTGTTTGATATTTTGCATCTGTATTTTCGTTTTTTTTGGCGCCTCTGCCAGAAGGGTAGAGGTTACTCAAACAACTGCGTAATTAATTAATTATGTTATGATGCGACTTTCTTAGTTTTTGTAAGAAGCAATAGCAGGTCACCCTGGAGGCAAGCCGCGTATAGGTATATAGACGATACGATAATGAGCTCGTAGGCAGGGTCGTTTTTTGAATAGCGGGTAGGTATAATGGTCTCTTCCGCTCCCTATTTTTTTATTAAATCTAAGACATTTTGACTACTTGATTCGTTTGCGAACATCAGAATCAATAGGTAACTAATATGCAGGTACCTAAAACTCCAAATTATTTTTAATAAACGCAATAATGAGGATATATTAGCAGTTGGTATATCGAATTTTAGTCTCCAACTGGAAGAGTTCAATGAGTCCTACATTTTGACATAAAAATCTCATTTTCAAATGAAAAGTGGCATAGACCTTTTCTTTCTTTGTAGCCTTTAGTTATTATCCATTTAGATAGGTCATAGATATGCTTCTGTGGTCTATGACAGCGACTATACTATACAATATATACAACGGCGGTTTCAGACTGGTTCCGTTGTACAGCATGTGTGCAGCCAAGTTCATTGATATGTTGGACCTTATTGAAACGGTGGTGTAAGGTGCAACAGTGCGTACATATGGCGAACTCGACAGTACCGTTCAGTTCCGATCTACTGACCATAGGTATACAAATACGATTGTACCTATCTGTGGGAACTGACCGTTTTGTGGGTAACAATACTTCAAATACACGGAAGCAACGTTATTTAGGTACTACATACATCAATGTTCTATCATCTAGGTCAATAACAACCAAGTGTTCGCCTGTATTCGTGTACCTTACCAGTAGAGCACTCAATTGACTGATTCACGTCTGAATAGTAATTCCTGTGAGTCAGCTCAAATATGATCATAGGTAGGTATTTATTTGATTACCGACTCATAGGAGTTAATACCATGTCTCATACCGTCACTCTTTCACTCGTTTCTAAAACACCTTCTAGATAGGTAGGTAAAGTATACGTTTTTTTTTCGAGGCATCAATGTTAATGGCGAGTACATCTCTCACCTTCGATTTGCCGACGATATTGTGCTCGCTGACCTCAGCAGAGTTTCCGATCGAGTTGGTCCTAAAATCCATGTTGTGCCAACTCCCGTAATAATCGGAGGCTCTGCTCTTGAAGTTGTTGACCATTATGTATACCTGGGACAAACAGTCCAGTTAGGTAGGTCCAACTTCGAGAAAGAGGTCAATCGTCGTATCCGACTCGGTTGGGCAGCGTTCGGGGAGATTCGCAGTGTCTTTTCGTCCAAATTACCGCAGTGACTAAAGTCGAAAGTCTTCGACTAGTGTGTATTGCCAGTGATATCAGTGAGGATATCCGCAGTAGAACTAGGGTCACCGACATAACTCGAAGAATCGAGCCTTAAGTAAGTGGCAGTGGGCGGGGCACATTGCTCGCAGGACTGATGGCCGATGGGGCCGGAAAGTTCTCGAGTGGCGTCCGCGAACCGGGAGACGAGCTGTCGGTAGGCCTCCAACAAGATGGAGCGACGACCTCGTGAGGGTCGCGGGAAACCGGTGGCAAGTAGCACAGGACCGGTCTGAGTGGCGAGCCTTGGGAGAGGCCTATGTCCAGCAGTGGACGTCTTTCGGCTGACATGACGATGATGACGTTTTTTTAAAGAATTGAAGATGAACAGTAATCTACCTACCTACTTATGTATTATGGTAAGTAATTAGTCAATGTGGTGGAGTTGACAGATTGAAAAAAAAACCGAGAATACATATTTCAGAACTCAGAACTCAGAACATTTATTTTGACATAAAAAATACACACTACATCGTAACAGACTTTTAAATCACAGAAGACACATTACAAATAATAAAGAAAAAGAACATAAGAGAATTATATAAATAAAATGTATTAAAATGACATGAAAAACGCTGCGCTGCGCTGTAGTGCCAGTCAGACGAGGACTCAGCTGAGCATATTTCAATGTTTACGCAGTCGTATGCAGCGTATCATTACTTTTATTTTTACGCGAAATAAACCATTCTTATTCTTATTAAGTACCTCCGGCCGGCTCCGGCTCTAATACCTTGGTACAAACAAGAACGTTTTTGTGTCGTGCTCGTGATTAGTTCAGAGAACATCAAAGTCACACGCGAAGATTACCTGCGTCCGATGGGTTATTCTGGTCGCTCCGGCAATTTACTGTGATTAGTCAGCTCAGAATAGTCACCGTGGGGGAGCCGAGTGACATAGGACGCGGCGGCATCCTGCCCGGCAGTAAAGGCCAAACTGAACGTTGGCAAAAAATTAAGAATAACTCCATGACGCACTTGGCTCGAACAGCGCGAAAGACAAATCCAGGAAAGCACCCAAATCACTGATAAAAAAAAAACCGGTCAAGAAGCGAGTTAAACTCGCGTAGAGACCCTTCCGACCCTTGATTATTTTCAATGCCGTCATTTTCAAACCGTTTTACAGGATAAGCTCCTTTATATGATAGATTTCAAATCTATGGACTTCTTAATAATTTTCCTGTAATCTATAGTAACTATCTATCCTCCGTATTTTTCAATATTTTACAAGGTAGGTAAATGTTAGTCGCAAATCGTCTTTCCCTAAGAAGAATTTCAATAGGGATTGAATTTTGCCACTAACAATTTTCTCCTGGTTTAAAAAATATAGGTACCTATCTAAGACCCAAACAGCGAAGACAATAAATTTTACTTAGTATACCTACCTATGTACTTACTTACAAGTGCTTAAACATACATACAGCGTATTTATTTCACTGTGGTACAATGTCTTAATTTGAGACTGTAAAAAACAAGCCAGACCGTTATAGAAACTATACTAACTGTCTAACATGTTTCTTACAGGGAGAAATTTGTTAGTGGCAAAATTCTTAGGTTGAACATTACTCCTCCCTTTAAACTTCATCACCGACTTCACCGTGTCTGTTCATTTTACTCTAGCTAGATAAATGCTGTGACATCACACAGAACTACGCCTTAACTGCAATTATTGCATATGATGTTTAGACGTACGGTGCTACGACTTCCTCATTACGAACGTGCTAAGTATAAGGTACCTGCGTACGAAATTACGAATACAGTGGAGTGGCCAGCGTTTAGATTTACCACAGATTATTTACTAGTAAGTAATTAGTTTTTCTCAAACATGCTCGGAAATGTTCGTGTTACTTTCAAAAAAAGAAGACGCGAGGCTGTCCATTGCCGGCCTTGGCCAGCAGAAACATTATTGTCGTGTATGTTTTTTTTTCATTCGCTTGCTATTTGAGACACCTCTGTAGAGAAACTGACAAATCCATGGAGGTAATAAGTACAACTTCCATGTCCAAATCATCCACGATCATGGAAGTAGTAAATACTGATGTGGGGTAAGTGCGCCTAAATTTATTTCGCCCCTATGCCTTGTAAACAGCCAACTACTAGTTGAGTAGTAATTATAGGTTTCGATATATTTATGTTAGGCGCACTTACCCCATCCTGGCGCACTTGCCCCGAAACTGACAAATCCATGGAGGTAATAAGTACAACTTCCATGGCCAAATCATCCACGATCATGGAAGTAGTAAATACTGATGTGTGGTAAGTGCGCCTAAATTTATTTCGCCCCTATGTCTTGTATACAGCCAACTACTAGCTGAGTAATATTTATAAGTTTCGATATATTTATGTTAGGCGCACTTACCCCATCCTGGCGCACTTGCCCCGACTGACCTTACTTATTTCCTCGCTGTTTGAGAAAAGCATTAAATATACCTCGGCCGCAATTGCGATTGCCGGACTCTTACTAACTGACTCGTCCAGCAATGCGCTACTTGGCGGCCTCTGCAATGAGTGATGGCTCTTAAATTAATAACTAATAACCAACGCGTGGTCCCGAGGAATCCAAGTATTTAAAAATAAAAATAGAACGCTCCACGAGTATGTCTGTTATTTCATCCCGAAATAACCACGTCATTAGGGTGTCCAAATGTTACTACGAGTTGTCATTGATTATTTTTGTGCTTTGTCATTACCTGTTTTTGGTTATTCTCTACTATCCCCTGTGTAGTCACACCATACAAATAATTTATAACATTCGTGACCTAGTTGTACCATATTATATTTGTATAGCTGTCGGAAAGAAAAAATGGTTGTTGCTCTTCTTACTAAACGTATAGCTTGTACTGAACTGTACTTATGTATTGTAAGTAGGTACAACTCTAACGATGTGTTATAGGTTATAAAAGGTAACGGACCCGTTTCTTAATCAGTAGTGTCGAAGTGGTGTTCCCTATAATACCGCGCCCATTTTGAAAAGGAAGGTGACATAGTTATTAACGTCCATAACTGTCACTTTACCCTCTTCACCTTAATGGGTCCTTTAGGGCGCACGGAAAAGCCTATAATAAAACAGAATATAGCACGCAAGCTATTTTTAATGGAGTTGATTATTGTCAAATAGATAAGCTTAATCGCAATTGGCATATGTTATGGTTATATGTATTAATCAGGAGGTTTACCCATTAGATAATATCTACTTATTTAAATCCGCCAATCAATAGGAACGTATAAGTACTGTGTTACAGATAAAGTTCTGTTTTTCAAGTTATTTTATCATTGGATAGCTTCTTTCATTACAGCACCCTCATAGATAAAACTAATTTATTGAACGTGTTAGTGACGGTCACGGACGTTTTTAGTCGACAAGGAACTTTATGAGTCCCGATCCTAAGGTTTGTAGGTACCATGATTGTACTAAGTAGTAATAATAGTATGGACGTCGACTATGATATTAAACACACTACAACGGGACTTAATCGCGTAAAACTATTTATATTGTAGTGTGTTTAATATGAGTGTGTATCGCGAAAGTTAGAGACAGTGTGTCGACTATGATTTTGGTCCACTATTCAAACCTACCTTTCGATTCACTCTTCTATCCAAATAGATACTTGCAAACATTACTTGCACACAAATATTACTTAGATATCATTGAGGAAGTAGGTAACTGTAATGCTACCTTTTCAGATTCAAATTAAATTGGCTCTGGAGATATTGTTCTTGGAAGGTCGTTAGATAGGGTAGTTATTAAGTCGGAAAAGTAGGAAATACCCGCAACGAAGTCACGGGCGGAATCGTGCGTTTCAATATTTCAATTGTCAACTCTGCATTTTACATGTTTTTCTCTGTTGTCTACGGAGCTAGGTGAATTCTAACGAGACGATCTGTGTCAGTATTAGTATTCCTCACAGCTCTAGGAAGTCGAGAATGACGAGTAAACGAAGTCTTCTCATTGTGAACAATCGTAAGAACACGGATCGTAAGAAGTGGTTACCTATGAGAGTTTCATTTATAACATAAATAAAGTACATAAAAATTTCAACACTATCCCAGAGCAAGTTGATATCCCGGTAAAACTTTTTATCGCGTAATCGGCAAAATGAAATTAGTATGTACTTCCATTGTTATACGAGTAGGAAATTACAATTTTATGCCGCGACTAGTTGACCTGGTGAACTTCGTATCACCACGGATTTTCATTTCATTTTGCCAGATTTTTTTTCTTACTAAACCATCTCTGAATCACGTGGAATAAAACAAAAAAGAATCAGCCAAATCTGTCCAGCGGTTCTCGAGCCTTAGCCAGACTAACACACGTTACGGCAATTCATTTTTTATATATATAAGAGAAGATGTAGGTAGGTACCTACAGATCGTTTGTTCTTAGATGCTGCAGCAATAGGTCCAGGCTGTCGTATTAATGCATCTAGTGCACGATTACATCTAGTGGCAAATTCCTACCTACCACAAGTATTGCGATAACATGAGAATAGAAGAAAAAATTAAAAAGGACTTTCCCGAACCACAAACAATGTACTTACGTACCCAGTTTGAAATATTCGCAATCGCCTTTTCATAATGTCACAAAAAAGACATTGAAAATAATGAAAATCAGAACAATACCAACATTTTCTTTTGAGATTCGTACTTTATCTATAGCATTTTCTAACTACTTACTTAAAATGAAAACTTTTCATATAAGAAGGTAATCTTATTGTTCTTACTAGCACATCTTTGCTCGTCTGTTTGCGGCGCAGGTCTGTTTCCAAGTGCCATATTTACTAACAAGCTGGTTCGAAGTCTTAAACTGATACAGGAAGTGACACATAAACGTATTGAAGTCTGTACTCTAATGTGGCCAACACAGCCATGGCTTTGTACGACTTCGGCCGTCTCTATGTAGAGTCAGATATCATTGTATTCTGTTACGTAGTAGGAAACTAGGAATAGAACTTAATGTATTGATGGTAAGTAAATAATCCTTCCAACGATATATGTAAGTATATATTGCTGTTATAGACAGCTAGGTATAAAGTCGGTTTATGGACGATAATTTTAAGTGAAAACGTCATAAGAAAACATTAATGAATATGTCCCGTTACGTAGGACATACATCGCCATGAGGACATGCATGGACATACACTGCGTCATATTTTTTTTCGTTGGCGGCGTTGGCGTCAAACAATATCGAAACACACGTGACAACACGTGAACACGTCAAAAAATATCGTCTTAACTTAATATGCAGACGAGACGACGAATTTTATACGCGACGCGTGCGCATGTCTTAACTTAACCTATCGCTGTCTTGTTAACGAGGAGGCGAGACAGTGACGCAAACGTTGTCTATGGCCTCATTCGGGAAGTAGGCAAAGGGATTCCATAGGGATTATAGAGGGAATGCCAAAACTTCTCGGCGCTCAAATTGAATTGATGCTTAAGGCTAACTACGCGAGCTACGTGGCCATCTATATGTATAGCCGTTGCCTAGCTAGCTGATAGTTTCAAGGAATCTGCTCTGTTATACTTATCTGAATATATCTTAGTGACTGCAAAGAGTCAATGTACCTTACAGCAGTTACAGCAATTAATTTTTTTGAACCTGGTATTTTTCAAGATCGCTCCCCACTGCTAACACGATTCTTATTTAAATTGTAATCCCATCAACGTAGACTGCAATAGGTACGTGAATTAGTATTAATATGACATAGCCGGGGTCGGAAGCAGCGGAGTGGAAACGCAAAGGGCAATGTCCTCGGTGGCACCACACTCTTGCACCGACAGACCCGCTGACGTTCTAATTTTCAATTTAAACAATATTCGTTCGAAATCCAATTTCCTATTTTAAATGTTACAGGAATGGAATGAGGTGGACAGCGATGTTTGTAGTGCCAGCAGACAGTATGTGTCTGAATATTCTGAAATAGATATTGGCTTGGCATTTACAGAAATGTTACTCAAATTAGACACACTAAATTTAAAGTGACTACCACTAGGTAATGCTTAAAAGAACTATGAACTATCATAGTTCTTTTAAGCATTCATAGTTCATAGTTCTTATAAGCACCTATAAAAAGCATGTGTATAAAATTGTTTTAATATATAAATTTAGGTATTTACAATGTATGTTTCAACTTTCAAAACAATTTTACCGTTTCGGTGAAGCTAGTGGAGAAAAGCAGAAAATCTATTTTTTATTCAATCAAATTAAGCATAGGTAGGTTTTTACACGACTACAAGCTGTACAAATTGCATAGTTTCACCTTGAAAAGGTAAAACAGCGAGACACAGACACATTTGTCTCCGAATTTAACGCTGCTTTCTTTTTTCTGCTAAAAATTGTATTGCAGAGCCGGAGATAGGTAGTCCGCAGTATGGATTTGTCGCTACCGTCGTTTGTGGTCTGTTTGTTGAATAAATGATGGGTAGGTATTCTAATGAAAATGCACCGAGACTCGTCGTATTCCGGTCCCACGTTCAAATTTCCGCTCCCGGCGGCCGGAAACGAGCTAAACGAGGTTGCTGAGTGAATATGATATTCATTGATAACTTTATTGAAGGAAGTCTTTCTTGAGTTTGTTACTATTTTAATGATTTTCTTTTATTATGTTATCGGTATAAACGTACACACCACGTGATGGTAAGCAGTCTCCGCGGCGCATTGGGCATAACAAATCTTTCAAATACGATGCCAACGCTGAGGACCAAGATCTTATCCAGTAATTTCACCGGCTTAGGTATTCCCTTATCGGAACACAACAGTGGGAGTACTCACTACTATTTGGCGGCGGCAGATCTAGCGAGTGAAGACCGTGGTAGCTATCCGGACGGACCGCCAGCAGGAAAGAAACGTGTTTCATGCATGTATTTGTTGAAAAGTAACTGTTTTCCGCTACATCGTCTGGGTTGAATTTCAAATTAAGTGTCCAACCCTTTTCACCCCCTTGAGGGATGATTTCCGGGATAAAAAGTATCGTAAGTCTTCCACGGTCCACAGGACTGTAACCATGTTCATACCCACCAAATTTCGTGTAAATCGGTTCAGCGGGTTATGTGTGAAGAGGAAGGTCCGTCCGAGCACGAACAGCGCTATGATGAATTTCATTCACACGTCGGAACGTGCTTAAATATCAAACGCTTAGATTAATAAATACTGAAGTATTTAAAATTAACAGATACTAAAATGCCATTCTTTGTTACTGTATGTATGTATGATAAACAGAAACAGCACGCGCAATGAGTTCATTCATTCCACTGATAGGTGTTCTGATAGGTGTTCTGCCTTCATGCACTTGCGAGTACGTAAAACGTGCCGACAGATAGGTGCTTGCATTTAATACGCACGTCATTGTCTATAAAGGTTGATGACTAACGAGCCGAGGAAAAGAAAAGATAAACCAGTTATTGACATGAGAACCGCTTCTGTTTCTTATCACGCGCGCCGAAATTAAACTAGCTGGAAATGCCGAAAATAAAAAAGCGGAGATAATCTGGCTTTAATTGTGTTTGGATAGTGTCGTAACGCAGCGTGAAAGGTGTAAGAAAAATGTCGTTCGCAAACAGTGTCGTAACACAGGAATGCGTTAACAAAAGAACGTAGTCGTTGTTGTTCGAATATTTTAAACGGTGAACTTCAGATTTGACGGAAGGAAGCGTGTTTTCACCCCTCCTATTCGAAAAGAAGTGTTTTGTTCCCCGTTTAGAGGGAGCAAAATGCGATTTTGCTCCCTCTTCGCTTTTTTTTATTTTTTTTTCATTTCTGCCCCGCTAACAGGGAGCAAAATACGTCTTAGCAGTGCGTTCACGGAGCTGCGGAGACTGTAAAAAGTTGCATTCAAAAGTCGCGTCTTTTTCGTATTTAGAATTTTATATATATCGGCATTTTACATAAATACTTTATTACACATACTAAAAATCCATAAATTCATAGATATATACTTACTTTTGATAAATTATTTTCTGTTTTTTATTTTCAATTTGGCTGAATGGTGCAGGCCAATGCCGTAGCATTCCTCGTAAACTCGTCGTGTGATCGAATTAAAAAAAAAACTCGAACCCGCGAATTTCGTGAGCGCTCATTTCCTTGCCGTATTATTTTACACTTAATTTCCAAAATAAAACGTACCTTATGTAGTGTTATGAATTATTTCGTAGAAAATGAATGAAATCAAAAAGTGATTTAGGTGATGCAATGTATTGGGATCAACACCTCTGAGAATTCCAAAGGAATATTATGTAAGTACGTAATATGAATTGCACTGCCCTTTTTTCATTTTATCGCAAATGTATTAAAAAACTTTGTGTGATACAGTATGTGCGAAATTGTCATAAAATGTACTTTATTTCACATTTGTTAAATTTACCTATTATTATGAACGCAAAGCGTGCGAGCATGACAGATTATAAATACAATATAGTTACTGATTCTTCAATATGGAAGCCATTTTCGCCTATGAATTTATGATAAGCGCGCGAAACACACGTTCTTTTTAACCTTGTTTGCTTCTAAACGTATTATTTTTTTGTTTTACTTAATTTAAAGACAATAATGAACGAATGATCTAATGATTTTCTCATAGGAGGGGTGAAAAGCAGAGTGTACAACACGGTAGCAAACTTATTTATGCCTTGGGTGACAAAGCTTGAATCCCTCGCTAGCTCAAGATTCCACGCTAGAATCCCTCGCTTACGCTCGGGATTCTATTCTGGAATCTTTCGCGTCGCTCTGGTTTCAATCCGTCACCCGCGGTAAAATATACCTTTTTGCTCCCTAGTCATACAATCTACTATTTCCTTATTCTTAGACAGGTTAGGTATCACGTTGAAAATTGGGCGCCTATTGACAAGTGGAAACGTAATAATGCGGTCACGCACGCCACACAAAAGAGCCGTGCAAGTTTGTATGTCGCCTACCTATTTAGCTCCCCTAGTCCCCTACGGATGAACCAATTTTTTTTCGTTTGATAGATGAATTAATCGGAACGGAAGTGATTTTAGCTACGCCTATTGGAAGAAAAGGAAAGAAGTATCAGGGGAAAGAACTATCTATATTGGAAGTCTTAAATAGCGATCTCCATGTTCCCTATAGGATCGCTCACGCGTCAAGTTGAACTTTAATCAGCTAGAAGCTAGATTTAAAGTTCGACTTGACGCGTGAGCGATCCTATAGGGAACAGGGAGATCCCTATTTAAAACTACGAATATACCTAGCCCCGGATTACCCAACTGAAACTAGGCAGTCGTTCCCTTTTCTAGATTTATGACGATTCAAAATATTGATACCTACACTGAAACTCGTCAAAGACTCTAATTTATTATATTGGATTGTTGACATAGACGTATTAACACCTCCAAATAATGTCTAAATGTGACGAAGTACCTACGTGACAATTATTTATATAAACATGGGAATTATATCAGAAATACCTAATTCAATCGCGCGAAACACTTATTGCCAAATGGACCAAGAACTTTGAAACGCGGTTACCTTGGTACAATTTATTCACGGTTTTGCGGTACTTGCTTGTTTCTTTTAGAGTTATCCTATGTAAGTAGAAAGAATAGGAGTACAGATTTAAAGTAGATATAGCAATGTTAATCGAGAAGCTAATAGTATTATAGGTCCACTCAATTACTGGAGTACCTAAAGATATTACTTTTTTATATTAATATCTTTTTTATATTTATTTAAATCCAATTATATTGTTAGAAATAGAATGATACTTTTGGTTCTTTGACAGTGTCCCGTCTGTTTTATTTATAGGACCGCTATCGGCTGTCCGACATATCGATTGCGTTCAAATCGAATTTCTTTATTAGTTTCGATGAAACAGGCACCTGTCCCGTCCTAATTTCAGTTTCTCGTTACATTCACGTGGGCTTAAAATATTGCTGCCGCAAATCAAAACCGTAGCATTTCATATTGATTTATTCCAAAAATTGGTTGTCTGTAAAGTCGGTTTATTCGTACGGACGATAATTTTATACGTGATAACGTCACGTAACGCTACAAAACGCTACTATTGCGTTATTACGTCAAAAAATATGGGTTACGACAATATTAGTCGCAAGTTGTGATTACTTTTCATTGATAATCTTATCTAAGGTAAATAGGTGAAGAAGTCGCGTCTATAACTTGAAAATTAAAATAAACTATCAAGTCGAGGGGACTATGCTTATACGATGCATGTAGTTTATACCACTGGTCACCATATCCCGAAAAAAAACGAGTTCCCGCGTAAACGCTATTACTGAATTCCACGCGGACGAAGTCGCAGACAGAAGCTACCTAGTTGTTATTTAATTCGTATTCGTATTCGTAACAGGCTATTCTGTTGGTATGTAATAAATAGTACGTCTATTCAAAATGGCTGCTCATCCCGCGCAGTAGCTTCCGGCTCATCATTACGGACGGACAACCAGACAGTTGATTGAACATTGAACCACTTATTGTGGATTACGTGGACATTATACTAGTTTTGCGCAGTATCCGATAGAAACGTTTATCTCTTGAGTTATGTAAATATTTTCATGAGAAAAATGACAAGCGTGAAAGCGAGAAGCGTGCGAAGTGCGAATGTAATAATCGTTTATAAGCAAAAACTAATTAAAATTGTGCTCCGTTATAACCGAAACATCGTACCTACACGTTTCCCAAGATAAGTGAATCTGTTATCACGAACAAAGAAATTTTCTCGATATTGAATTCGACGATTATCATCTAACCAATTGGGGGAAGGCCATTGTTGTCAATCAACAAGCTTTCAAAGTAATTAAAGCCGTTGTTGACTCTCTTTGTTTCACGCCAAGGGCTTGTAACGAACTGGAATTGACTAATTAGAGTTGGCAGAGTGCAGCAGACTACCAAAAGTACATAAAACACGTTTAAATAAAAGTACCTACCACTGTTAATGCTGTTGATGCGATAGTCGCGTAATACTTAAAGTACGTGTGTTTATGAATTTGTAGTCATAGTTTTTATTGTAGCTCTCTAAGCTGTTAAAACAGTACTTGGTAATTTACCTACGCAATCACGGAATTCAGCAAGTGATAACACCTGTAAAGAGGAGCTGGCAAATATTTTGCCGTTTTAAATTAAATAAACAAAGATTTAGCAGTGAGACCGAGTTAGTCCGATAAGTCTATACTAATAATAAGTGTGTAGAAGTCGCGTCTGAAACTTGAAAATTAAAAGTAACTATAGTCGAGGGGATTATATAAACGATACTGAACAAAATAAAGATGCTTAGAAAAAATATCTGTATGTATGCATGTATGTCCGGATTTAACTCGAAAACTACTGGACGGGTTGCAACAAAATTTGGTATGGGGGTAGTTTATAACACTGGTCAACATATAGGCTACTTTTTATCCCGGAAAAACGCACAGTTCCCGCCGACGCCAACGAAGTCGCGGGCAGAAGTAATTAGATAAACAAAGATTTAGCAGTGAGCCTGAGTTAGTCCGATAAGTCTGCAATAAGTACACTTTCCACGGTATACCTAGTACAGTCTACTGTTAGGTCATTATCAGACTTCGCGAGCCGTACAAGTGCAGGGGTCGGCCTCTAGGTCGTTTATGTTGAACGCACACGTGACTTACCTGTAGGTACTCCTAGTAACTCTATGTGTGTATTCATTATATTGTATCACGTTTATTATATTCTACTAGCTATACTCGCGACTTTGTCTGCGTAGGACAAATGTCCTAGTGACGATAACCATAACTTTTTCGCGATAAGTATATACAATTTTATTTATGTTTATTTGGAAACTACTTACATGAAATGACAATGTATCGTCCAGTGAATATGGTATCTCTGTATTTCCTGCTAGTTATTACCCAGTCGAGTTAAGTTAGTTATTATGTTTGTCTCAACACGTGTTAACCACACAAAGCGTTGTTTAGTTTTTAAAACTATAATTATCTTTCGATGTACAGACACACCATGTTCTGATATTTTATAATTACAGTTACCTACCTATTAGCTCACCAAAGGAAGACACTAATTACGCTCATACTTAGGCGAAATAATACATGTGTAATCGAATTTTGGAATAGTTGTGATGAGAGGAGGCCTGTGCCCAGCAGTGGGACGCAAATAGGCTGCAGGGTTCAAAGGTCGGTTATCGTTAACTTTCCCCTTCATTATCTATTTCAATATTTACACTATCAAAAAAGTGTGTATATCGTTTTGTAGAAAATTTAATGTAAATGATTTATGTCTTAGAACATTTTTTGTTGCGGGTTATCGTTTACGAGATATTTACGAAAAACCAAAAAAGGGACCTTTGAACCCCCGCCCCCCCCCACACGTTAGCGGCACCCCCACCCATCAGTACTTTTAGTATGTTGTTTAAGGCACCTTCACCTACAACTATTCCAAAATTCGCTTACACATGTATTATTTCCCCTAGGTTTTCCTTCCTTTGGTGGGCTATATGTATGTATCAGAGACAAGGTAATTTTAATAATATTAGACTGTCAATCTCCCTACATTACGGCGTACATCGGAAATAGCTAGGGCGCTTCAAATTGTCAATCCTATTTCGCCTGTACGGCGCCATCTAGATGTTGCTCATGAAGTTCAAATTTGTATGCAGGCTATCTAGACAGCGACATCTATTATCGCATTTAACACTTATTTCAGGCGTACGCTGATTTGTTTGAAGGTTGTCCTTCTAAGTTTACTCGTACCTTATTTTTCTATGGTATGTATAGATCCATACTAATATTATAAATGCGAAAGACTCTGTCTGTCTGTCTGTTACCTCTTCACGCTTCAAGCGCCTGACCGATTTACGTGAAATTTGGCATGGAGATAGTTGAAGTCGGGAACGCGATAACCGAATTCCACGCGGGCGAAGTCGCGGGCAGAAGCTAGTAGATTATATACTGGTATGCGCAGGTATCTGAATACCTTGCCAAACCGCAGCCTGCATGCGACTGCCAAGCGTTAATGTTAATATCTGGATATGTCATAATCTGGATTACGTTTTCCTATTAATATTTGGCTTTTCCATTGGTTTAAAAATCCCAAACAATAGGATTATTTTACAGATAATGTTAGTGCATCACTGTGTAAGGTACTTAAGTTATTGTTGAAGGAACAACACACTTCATCTGTTTGAATATCGTTGTCATTCCTGAATATCCGTTACACTCAGAAATTATCTTACCCTGGCAAAACTTTACGCGTTTTAAAAGCCTTGAGAATTATTTTTATGCACTCTTCGCGTGTTAAACGTTTCTAGAACACTGTAGAGCGAGTCGTACTCAAAGCAAAACTTCGAAATAGGCAGTCAAAGGAACGTGCAGGCTGAAATAACCCGTTTTCAGGGTGAACGATTCCGAATGGGTCCCCTGACATTTTGCCGGAACGTGTCATCAAGTTAGGATATTCGGTTACAATATTATGCACTGAAGCGTGCTGTATCGAGTGACCTTTTTTGTTGAGCTATTTTACGAGCGCTTGTATCCGCGTATCAATTGACGAACGATCAAGTTCGTAGCAGTCAGTTTCGCACTAACGGTTGCTCAAGTTTAAAAACGAATTAGTAGATACATCGACATTTGTCACGGATCAAAATAAAGCCACTCTCTAATAGAAATAGATTGGAACGTAAACGTCTCGTAAATTAAAGATGCCGTTACCTCCCTTTGTCACGTTCCGCCAAAATGAATCATCAATTCGTTACTAAAAGCTTCGAATGCTCATTCGGCACAGCCCAGGGTCGCGGCTGCCGTGATTAGGTCTTATTTTATGCCGATACCGCAGTTTACATAAATCATGGCCATTACTACAGAAACACGACAAGAATCCGAGAGATATTAACTTCATTGGACAACTGAAACGTATGTAGGTACCAGCATGTTATTATGTAACGAAATGACACTTCGCGAAAACGTTTAATGAAATTGTTAGGGTCACTGCTGCTTTATCGACTGTAAAAAGGCTGTCCATGGGATGGCTCTAGAAAGTAATGAACTTATTGTTGAAAGCACTAACATTTCTCCAAGAAGGGCAACTCGACAGTCTCCGGGACTCCAGACTCCCTTTAGACTACGTGATTAGAGCTGAGAGTCCTCCTATCTAAAGCTCAATTTGGGCGCCGCGCCGTGACGTTTTGACGTTTCGCACAGAATCGCAATGAAATCTCATTGCTTCCTGAATGGGCCGTGATCTTCTTACTCCCACATTTTCAATAACATAGGCAATATAAACTCAATAAACTCAGTCTCAAAGCCGTATTCCAATGGTATCTCAATGCCGTTTCGTATTACGACGCTGTCGGGCTCGGTGGCGTGCGAAAACAGGCGTATCGAGCGTTCTCAGCCGATTCGCGTGCTGACCGGGACCCAAGGCCGGGACCGTGGCCGTCTCCAAGGTTACCGGTAGGCTCATTGTGTATGCCACTTGATTTGCCATCCTCAATACAACCACCTGTTCTTCTTTTAAAATGGTTAAAATGTGATATTTGTGACATAGAGCATCTGTCAAAACTTAACCATCCGTAGCCAAAGCGAGGCGTTTTATGAATGTACATACAAAACCGGCGTTAATCAATGACCTTAGTTGGTAAAGACCAGATCAAAGAATCTGTAACTGTCAATCTGTCTGTCATTGTCGTCGTCGAGTATACTTACTTAGTTACAATTTTATTGATGGTTGTAAAGAAAGGCCCATTAATAAGACACAGTTCAATGAATGAAAATAATAAAAGTGGATTTACATTATGTACTTACGCAATTTATTCACACAACCACTTACATCAAATGATATCGCTAGTTAGACGAAAGTAATACGATAAATGTTTGTAACTAATTTTGGGTTGAAACTTGAGACAATTGAGCTCCATAGCACGTACTGACAGTTGGTTGACATGGTAATGGCTTCATGTTATGTTTACGGATTGATTTTTTAAACAGTTCAATTCGGATTTGGATCTGCGGTTGCGCGGTTGATGATATACTCGTAGGTAGAGTAGGTATTGTTTTATATTTTATAATCAACATAGGTACTGTAATATAAGCTATAAATAGAGCAAACACAAAATCTTGTAAAATACTTACCCTACCAGAAGTATCGAGTTTCAAGATGCCTTTACAACCGCACATTGATTGGGTGACCAAATAACGTGACATAAAGCGTCCTATACCTACTCGTAGAAAAAAGAAGTAAGTGGTTTTCTGTTGTTTTAGAACGCGACCATTATAAGGACACGGTATATGTTGGTACCGCCTGTGTACGAGAAGCAAAGCACGCAACTATGCGCCCAAGCTTTCATAATTTAACATGACGCAACCGAAAAAGGGGTCGTTGAAGAAAGGTTATATTTACGAACATTAATCTGAGATTAAGCGTCTATGGCGAGACTTTAGTTCCTAGAAGTACTGGTATCTCGGGCATTTCATGTAACGGATAAGTATATTAAGGCAATTTGTCATCAAGTTGTCAGCCACGAGCATTTTATATATGCAGTAGAGGCGGTGTAGAGACAATTTCATGTATGACTAATCTTAATCATTTAAAATAAAACAGGGTCCCTGAAATAAGTAATTATTGTACAAATACCTTTTCCAATTGCCCTCAAGTTTTATAGTTCCATTTCGAAGATATTCAAGAATTCAAAAAAATCACAGACGATGTGCATCGCTCGACAGAATGCAGTTTATTACAAGAAAGAACCGCGTCTTTGTAACGTGCAACTTGCAAGGTCAATGTTCGTTTTGCGTGCTAAATTAATCTCATTTTGAGTCTACAATTACGACGTCATATTTTACAATCATAGTTAATTAGCCTCACAACCGTTTATTTGGTCTAGCTCAGGGATTTCATGTAAATCTTTGGTTACCATTATTACCGCATTGTTTGTACAACTGCTCAACCTTTGTGGTCGGCCGTAAATTGGTAGCTGTTTGCAGTTCAAGCAGGAATCTTAGGATTATGAGTATCTATTATTAGTTACCATAAACGAGTTACGGCGTGTCTGTTTGTTGATGTTGAGGGATTCCAATATGAGTTTCCGGACAAACAATTAAAAGATCTCTGAATATTACCGCTAATAGCTACCTAGGTACAAGCAATATATAGAAATGATGCTGTTTTTATTGGCATTACACTCGTCATGTCATACTAGATTTGAATCCTTTCGTGATAAGAAGAGGCCTATGCCCAGATGTGTGGTGGTGCGGTGGTCACACTAAATAGATTTAGATAGATACATCCGTAGCAAGAGATTTTTCGGAGGCTTATTATTTTTAGACTAGCTTCTGCCCGCGACTTTGTCCGCGTGGAATTCGTTAATAGTATTCCCGCGGAAACTATGCATTTTTCCGAGATAAAAAGTAGCAGTAGGATAGATAGTAGTACTAGTTGATCAGTGTTATAAACTACCCCCATACCTAGTTTTGTTGCAATCCGTCCAGTAGTTTTCTAGTTAAATCCGGACATACATACCTATGTACATATAGAGATTTTTCTAAAAATCGTTATTTTATTTATATAGTCGCCTATCGCGTACCGTTTATATAGTCCCCTGGACTTGATAGTTTCTTTTAATTTTTAAGTTTCAGACGCGACTTCTACAGATTTATTATTGTTGGTGACCGACCTCTTCTTTACTTTGTATTTTTATACCTTTTTTTTTGCAACTGTTGAAACTATAAATCAATCAAAAACAAGTCAAATAAAAAGGTATAAAAATACAAAGTAAAGAAGAGATCGGTCACCAACAATTATTGTATAGATTTTGAACGTAGGTGTGATAGATATCCAAATAGGACACTGTACCGGCATATCCCGTGCTAGTAAACTGCGAGATATTTAGACTAGAGCCCATTTTACCGAACCGCAATAAGTTATAGAACGGCCTCATAGATATAACCCGACCTGGCACAGGTCCAAATCATTTCACGCTTTGTAGCGACTAGCGCTAATAATTAAGACTGTTCTAGACTTTATTCGTGTATTTCAGAAAAAAAATCAACTGTATATTTTTTAAACGCTGGAATTGCACGATACCGTTTATTTGCTATGGATCGAACTAGGTACCTATTTGCGTGCGAAATGCAAATTTTAAGGTAGATAAAATTGAACCCACAGAACACAGATCGAGATAGAATGCTAAAGTTTACCTACCGCGCGTGGAAAAAAGTAGACAATATGTCCACTTTGCTCGCTTCTAACCTCAGTTCGCTTCCGACCGCCTTCCGCGAGCAACGTCACATCAAAAAAAGAAAATGACTAAGGCCCGGTTCCTATATCCACGAAACGCCTCGTTTTGCCTACGGACGGTTGATTTTTGACATTTGTTCCATAGAGAATCTGTCAAATTTTAACCGTCCGTAGGCAAAACGAGGCGTTACGTGGATATAGGAACCGGCCCTAAGTGTGCCGTAATTAACTGTACAAACAACACCAGCGTTGGTCATCAGGGTGTTACCTATCATCGGTAAGTACTTTCTGTCTTGAAATATCTGTTATTTTTGTGAAAACGATTTATTTTGTAGCTCTTTATTAGTTTTACCAAATTAGTAGCGAATGCCTTGTGTCCAATGCTCGTTTTCCATTGCGGCTTTAATCTGTTGCGCCAAACTTGCGCATATTGAAAACCAGCAATGTAAAAGTAGTCAAGCCAAACTCTCGAGGCGTCGACCAACCGCGTTCCAGGCCGATTTCTCATTATTCTGTCAATAGTGATGTGCACCTGCTAATTTCAATGCCGATTTCATAATCGATTAAAATCAGACAGAAAAATGATAATAAAAATGCATATTATAATGTAGCTATAAAACGTGGTAATAAGTGAAGGTAGTATTATCAGAAATACTTGAATATACCTACTACTATGAATGGAGTTACACGATCAGTATTTCATTTATCTATTGTTATTACAAGCTTTTATTTAGTTTCACATGTCCCGATGTTTGTTTGATTAGTTTGTTTGTCTGTCTGTAACCATAATTTAGTTCGAAAGTGAGTTTGAAAGAGATAGAGAGATGTTGTCAAATCCTCCATTGAAGCTATGCATATGAACAATCATAAAGTTTCTGGGTATTATTAGTACATAAAAACCAACTTGCCTAAATTACGTCATCGTGATATCGTAAAACACTAGTAACAACTACCGCGGTACCAAGGCATTGTACTTAAATTTAAAAAGACTCGTTTTAATAATAAGTGTAAGTGTTAAAACATTTTAAAACTATTTCGCATTATGCTGTGGAAACGAATTATCATTTTTCTGTCGTGTTTTATCGATATGTAAATCGATTAAAAATGCTAAAGATCTTAAATCGTTTAGCCGCTTGACAATCGATGCTGTTAAATCGGAGTCGCGCATTTTTTGTTGCCCATCACTAAATTACTCTCGTGACGTCATCGTAGCGACGCAAAATGTTACACGCTTGGTTCCCATACAAATGGACGAACAACCGTACTCTATAGTATCTGATCTCTGTGATTGAACCTAATAATTGTCTATCTACATTTTGATAGTTAAAAAAATAATATCTATGTTGGTATTCGCTATGTGCAAAGTCAGTGGTGAGGGATATGATATGAAAACGATCGCAGCGTGTCACATGGCGAAATTAAAAATTCTCAACGGACATATTCTCAGTGAAGTGAACTGTTATTGTTGCGTGTTTATTTGAATTGCATTAAGTACACCTGGAGCGAGTAGTATCATCTGAGGCTTCGTTGTTTCTCGTTATGAGGCTAGATAAAGAGATATACAAGCCCTTTACGTCACCAATTTTGGTTAAAGTGGTAGTTCCACTTATTAGGCACGACTTCCATGGTCGATCAAAAAGTATAGTTGTATATTGCGCTGTCAAATTCGCATCCGCTAGTTGGCGCTGTCGTCGTGCAGACTACCAATAGGTATAACTATGGAGGGTTGAAGGTAAAGGAGCGCAATCTTTATAGTTCCAAAGACGGACACCAAATCGGGTAGGTTGGGGGCGCTGCGGTCGTCACTCCAACAAAAGCCACCTAGGCGGATAGTCTGCAGTAGCGCCTTCAGATGGCGCTGCTAAGGTGAAAACGGTTGTGAGGAGAGTGTTTTGTTTTGTTGCTTATCAAATCCGTTGGACACGTTTTCAACTGTTTCGCCATATAAGATTGTGCTCCTTACCAAGATGCATTCCACACTCCATATAAACAACCCTAGCTAAAAGTCTACATATACAGTATATCGCATACGGAGTTTGTTTTCGGTCGCTCTAGCAGTGACACATAAATAGGCCGTCACTTTCCGACTACTACAATAATTACACGGCCACGTGATAGTGCCACAGATTACACGCATCGGATAACCTGGCACGTGGCGGAGGCCCGAGCCACTTTGGAGCCCTATCAAGTGATTATATGACGACATTTTAACTTATTTAATAGCTGCAAGGAAGAAGGAAGGTTCAACGGGGCAACGGGGCCGGGAACGGATAACCCGTAATCCCAGGGGAGACCGGGGAATTGGGTGAAATGGTTCCGAATGGAGGACTGATCATTCGACTGATCCAGGCAGTCGTACGCTTTCATAAATAATAATAAACTTATTTAATAAATAATAAATAAAATAACAATAATAATAATAAATTAAAAATCATTTCTTTCGGACTTTCTCCATAGATGTTAGTTACATGGAAATCTTAAAATTAGTGTTAGTTCAATTATTATTATTTATTATAATATTTATTAATGCTTCGATTTATTTATTAACTAGCTCCTGCCCGCGACTTAGCCCGCATGGAATTCGGGATTTTCCGGGATAAAAAGTAGACCATGTCCTTCCCCGGGACTCTCACTATCTCCATATTTAATGTCATCTAAATCAGCCCAGCGGTTTGAGCGTGAAGTGGTAAGACAGAGAGACAGGGAGAGAGTTAGGTTACTTTCGCATTAATATTATTATATGTATCGCATTATATGTATTCCTTTATTTAACGTACGCTTTATATATTGATTTAAGTGTATATTTATTAGCAAGTAAAGCTCTATTTAATATATTTTGTACTTTTTCTCTAAGAATAACAATAAGGAAAATTAAATAAATAAAAGCGTGTGGTGCGATTGCTGTCGTCAATGCTCGTGTCAATTTCGATTGTGGTTTCGTTATGTCTGACAGTAAACGATGTGGGAAAGACGGGAAAACTTGAAAATTTTATTTTTAGGGTTCCGTACCTCAAAAGGAAAAAACGGAACCCTTATAGGATCACTTTGTTGTCCGTCTGTCCGTCTGTCAAGACCCTTTTTCTCAGGAACGCGTGGAGGTATGAAGCTGAAATTTATATCAATTACTCAGGTCTACTGTCCCTTGAAGCTGTGAAAAAATCAAACTTCTAAGCCAACGCAATCAAAAGATACAGCCGTTTATGCCGCAAATTTTCGACACTTGCAAGGGAATCAAAACCTACAGGGTGCTTCCCGTGAACTCAGAATCTTGAAATTTGGTACGAAGCAACGTCTTATAGCATAGATAAAGGAAAAATTACGAAAACCATAATTTTTTAGTTACATCACATAATATATTTTTTTTTAATAATTTTAACCTTACTACCCATTTCCTCATAAACGCGTAGAGGTATTAAATTGAAATTCATACCAAATACTCAGGTCTATAATACCTTTAAGCTGTAACAAAATCAAACTTCTATGTCAACGCAATCAAAAGAAACAGCAATTTAAGCTGCATATTTTGAAACTCGCAAGTACTCGCAAGGGAATCAAAACCTAAAGGGTACTTCCAGTCGACCTAGAATCTTGAAATTTGGCATGAAGCAACGTTTTATAGCACACATAAAGGAAAAATTCCGAAAACCTTAAATTTTTAGTTACATTACAAAATATATATTTTTTAATAAATATAAACTTTGTAAACCTTGCAGGTTTGTACGGAACCCTCGGTGCGCGAGTCCGACTCGCACTTGGCCGGTTTTTTTTATCCCTATGGATATTTCTCTGACTCATGTTACAAATTATAATAATTCACTTCGAATTAGGTATACTTAGGGATAACTAAGGGTGAGTTGATTCAAACCGTCCGTTAAAGTAAACGTTAACATTAAATATTTTACTATGGGACAAAATGACGTTTCTGTATGGAATGACAGCTCGGCGGCCATATTTAACGATCAGGAGTTCGTCAACTATGCATGAATCAACTCACCCTAAATCGTATCTTTGGGCATGAACATTACAATGATCGGGTTTACTATTTTTTACCATATTTATTTGTTTACTCTAATTCACTTGATTGCTCTAAGGAAAACCTAATGAAAATGAATAAATTACTATTTCTAAGAAAACAACCCGCTTTTCAAACTAGTCGATTATACACAAATGTAAAAACAGACAAAACAAGTACGAATAAGCCATTATCTTGTAGAAAAATCATTTATTTATTTAAGTAGGTAAGTAATTTGAAAAATAATTATGATTTACATATAGCCTGAGGAGCCACGAAAAGTTTCGTGATCTTTACGATAAATAAACTACAATGTATCGCATGTTATACGGGAAGGTACAAGCGAACTTTTAATTAGGCACGCTGCTTGCGAATATTTTGCATTAGATTCCACGAATCATGTTGTTGAAGTTTTAGCATTTATGTTACGAAGACCTTGGAAACATTGATTGTTTGCTAAATATTTATACAGTTGTAGACATATCAGGTGTTTATACTATAAGTAGTAAGAATGTATGCAATTTCTTTTGTGCGTTGGGACGTGGGAATTACATAGAGACCTGATCCTGTTGAGATGGGAATGAGTAGAAGAATGTAGCCAGTAAGGCGACTTTACATGTACAGGTCGTGGCACGGATCTTGAGCGGTGAGCGAAAGTAGAGGGGATGTCTGGGCATGTTGACGACTTAAGGGCCAATAAGCGTGCGCCCACGACAAAGCGCCCGCTGCGTCCCGCGCCCCTTTGCCGATGAGACCTTTGTCGACTTCTGCGCATCGAAGCCCACCGCTCAAGTTTCGTGCCGATGCCGGTACTTAGGTACAACAGTCTTTTGGCTGTGGTTGGCTGGGACTGGGACGCCTCATGTCACGTAAATAAGAGGTTTGTTCTTATCAGCTGTTCAATCGTAGGTGTGTTACTGATACATCATCATGAGTTAACATAAAATAATACCTATAGCTATAGAATATAAATTATCATAATTTACAGTTCATGTCAAATTACAATTTTACTAGTGTGAAAATTAAGTTTATTCAGAAAATAATAAGTTAAAAAATTAAAAATAATCTACAAATAGCATTTAAATTTACAGAAAAAAAAGTAAACAATAACCTAAAAACCTAAATTAGGGCTTTTCGGAAGGGTTCCCATCACGCAGGCAGCATACTTGAGCATACCTATAGAAAGTACCTCAAGACAAGCGACAGCGAATTGAAGCAAAGTCACATTTTCGAAAGACAAAGCGGTTACCATGCAGCAGCATGCAGACAATGGGTCGTCAAGAAGTTATAACTGGATTGCAAACCAGTCGCGTGACATCAGACGGAGCTTTAGATCATTTTCTGATCTAGTGGCTAGACCGTTATCTTGCCACATAGTAGGTATTTTATGTAACCGCGCTTTCCTATTAGAGACTTGTAGCAACGCAATGCGTTACCATATACATTTAAAGACTTATATGTCCCAATTTAATCTCCGTTAAGCGATAAAATAAAATAAAAACACAGGTTACACATTTTTTAATCCCATAACATATACTTACCTACCGTACAATTTATCAGCGTTATGCTTACTACGTTTCGAATTATGACCGATAAATAATTTAACGCTCGCAGCCATGTTCCATTCTAAAACCTTAGATTTTCTCGTCTTTGTAACTTGCTATTGGAAGTGGGTGCATTGAACTTGGAACCCAAGATTCAAATCATCGCCATAGACACGAAACGGTAGCATTTAAAAGAGCCATTTATTGTCTATAATTAAAGATGCTGGCAGGTTAAAGCTGCGTTACAAAGAGAAAAAAAGCACGCGCTATCGGGGATGCACAAAAAACGGAGTTCGACGAACTTCAGACAGGTTGGACCCGACCATATCGAGAATACTTTAATTTATTTCCACTGGTAATTTAGTACGAACAGCAGGTTTGTGAAATGGCTTTGATTACTGCGCAGTTTTATTGGCAACGTTGTTCGGTAGAAATGCGAACGTAGTATGGGCAAGATGTGCAGAAAAGGTGGCTTCTAATATTATGTTGGCATTCAGAGCTGGCGGCAGGTGCCTAATAATATGAATTTTCAATAGGTCGCTTGCAAACGCAGGTGTTTAGGAAAGACTATTCAGATGTCTTTTAAAGAGTAATTGGATAGACTAAATTTACGTTTAAAGTCATTTTTCATTGATATAGGTAGAAATACCGCAGTGTGTTCCATTTAGCCAATTAAAGTCAACGAAAATTGACCTAGAACACGGCTTCGCGGAGTTGCGATTTTTTACAGTTCTGTAACTAACGGTGGATTGACCGAGGCAGTGGGGTAAGTCAACAGAGCCATGTCTGAAATGACTCATTGTTGTACTTGATTACTGAATGCCTGCCAACTTTACTGTTATCTTTCTCTGCTATGATACGGTTCTGGTTTCTCTGCTATGATACGGTTCTGGTTTCTTTTTTGCACATTATCGCCGGCAGCGGTCAATTAATGTCATTAACCACAGACATAAATAATACTTCGTATGGACCCGGCGTAACGTAGATACATGTCATGTTTCCCCACTTCATTGGTGTCCAATCCAAAGTTAAACTTATATCGTGACACTAAAGCTGGATCACATTTTTTCAACAACGAGACGAGTTTTTAGATACTGAGAACCAGTTTCGAAAAAAGTTTTTTTAAAAACGCTTATTGTAAACGCACGCTCGGTGACAGAACTTTGGATTGGACACCGTGGAAGTGGGGACATATTACGTGTACGTTAGACCGGGTCTATATTATTTACGTCTATGTCATTAACGCATACCTACTATTTGAACTCGATTTTTTGGGATCGCCGATTTATCTTTAATTAAAAGTTTTAGAAGTAAAGCAACCTACTGTTTGTTTTTGTTAGATCCGCATTTTGTTAAAAGCATTAATAATAATTATCACGTTTTTAGTCGAAAACAAAGTGTCAAACCAAAAAAATGCAATGATTAGACGATGTGTTAATCAAAAGAAACGTTTTTGGGACTATTGTTGTATAATTTTCCAAATCAAGTTAGCGAAATAATTGACTTAGAGATTTTCGTGTTGTTTGAAGTAGGTACTTACCTATAGGTAAGCTTATAATCCTGTTAATGATACCTAAAGCAACAAACCCAATTAATGTCTTTGAAACGATGAAATGTAATTAGGAGGTTTCTTCACTAGGTAGGTATATAGACTTATTTATTTACAAATGGAAAACACTACAAAAGCGACTTGTGCGGAAAAAAGCACTTACAACTTTTTAAATAGGTACCTACTTATAAGGTACCTATGCAGATGAAAGGAGAACTAGAGGTTATGTGAGTTAGTGAAAAGAATTGTTGTTGACAACTTGACACACTCATTTTCAAAGAGACCCGACGACGATCCTTGAGTCTACGTCGACGATATTTTGGCAACTGCGAAAACATTTTTTTGCAAATAACATTGAAGACATTACTCAATCATTATACCAACCTACATCTTTTGTAAATAGGCATCGTACTTTAATACCGTAATTTTCATATATTTCAACTATGTTTACACCTTACGGCGGTAACATTGTTGAAACGTGCGTGACATGCAAAATACCTACCTATGTAATCAAATTTGTTTGTATGTTTTCTAAGAATGTCGTTTGTATGTGCATGTCTGTCTGCTTTCTGAATAAACTTTTCTTTATCTTTATCTTTAATGTTTGTAGTAGATAGGCGAGGATGAAAACAAACCCAATTAAAAATGTTGGATTTTTTGTAGAGTATTTATATTGCTGAACTATTATAACTAAATATTTTTTATTATAATCCTATACTATTAAACGAGCAATAGGTATTTGTACCTATACATATTAATCACGTTCTCGGAAGCGGCTCTAAAGATTTCGATGAAATTTGGTATAAAGGAGTTTTCAGGGGTGACAAATCGATCTAGCTAGGTGTCATAGTTTAGCAAAGCTTGGTCGCCTAGGTACTTACTAACTATGATAAGTATATAATTCTGTGGTATTATTTGTAGGAAAACTTTATTTATATTTTAAAAGGAGAAAATAAACGGGGCAAATATATTCAATGGTCGTCGAATTTAGGGCGGGCACATTCATTACGTGCCTACTTTTCATCACAATGACATTAGTCAGCGCATAACAATGGATTCCGCGCTTTCCGGCGGCCATTTTTAATTCGAGTCGGACAAGAAAGTCTCGGTCCCTTCTCGATAACCTCAGTACAATGGTTAGGTAACAATCATCTTACGTTACCACACATAGGTACTTTATATAGGAAACCAGGCTATTTGTGTGAAATTCATACCATAACTAAGTAAGCACTAACCTTAGAAAAGTGCACCAACCAGATAATGGCTCGAAACATCTGACAAGAAATGATTCCAATTTCTAATTGACATCGCATAATTTTAAAGTAATTTCAATGAAGGCATACATAAGAAATGTACTTATGTGGTACCTACAGTCTACTACAAATACAAGTATGTTTTTTATTGTTACAATGTGATGTAATATATGGTACGAACTTAATGTGGAATGGTGTGGATATAACTGTGTATGAATATTCAAAGCGTCACAGAAGAAAATTCCGTATAATCTCAAAGGATTATATTCAATTAAGGTTTGCGGATAAACTTCCAATCTTATAGATAGGTATATCAATATAAATCTGTGCTCTAGATGCCGGATTTTATTCCAAGTGAATACCTACCCCTGCCATGTTCTCATTTGCGCGTAGTGAAGCCATACTTACGAGTATCAAGAGTATCAGGACTCAGGCTTAAGAATTAAGTCTAATTTAGGTACAAAAAGTAAAAATTGAGTACCTATATGTATTAGATATGGTTTATATACTAGTTTTATCTCCAACTTCGTCTTGGCAGAGAGGTAAACACGTCCCAGAGTTTCGTCTGTCTCTCAAGGCGTTAACACCAAATCGGTTTTACGCAATGGGATTTCAATTCAATTCGGACAACATTTTCGTGACATCATTTTACGAGGGTTCCAACCAAAGTACTCGCTGCTTCCCACTGTCAGAACTTTTCGGCAAATTGATTATTTTTTTGACATTTACCAAGTTTGCTTAGTTAAACTTTTAAAATGTTATATGTGAATAAATGTTGATAATTGTCTGAGAAACCGATACCTGAATTAAGTTAATAGTTTTATGTAGTTTTATCTCAATTTCTGTATCGAGGGGACTTGTTTAAAATCGATAGGTATCATAAGGTAAAGTTTGTTACTCCGCAGCACCAGGGCAATAGGCCAAGCAAACAATGCTATTATTTACCAAAGCCCTTTGTTCTATGTAAACGAGATTAACTAATTGAAACAATACATTTAGCTGCTCATGATAAGGCTAGTACAAAAGAGGCTTTTTTATGAGTCCGAAATCATTAATTTAAAAATAATTAACACGAGCCACCACGTCTATCGGAAGTAATTAGTTAATGGGGAACAAAACGTATTGATTATTTATTTTTATTCAGGTACCTAATCACTCTATTTCAGTCAGCAAAAACACAAACTTGAACGTCACTGTTTGATTGAATAAATAATTTTGGACACTCGTTCGTTTACAGAATACTAAATCAGCACGTTAATATTTTACGCTGTTGTCTAAATACGGTACGAGTACTCGTAGGTATTTAATTGATTCACTTCGATCAGAAGAGGAAGCTGTAATGCATTTATTACTCGTAGTTACGTCCGCTGCGATGATCTTAGTATCTTATCATCCGCTCTGCGTAGGTACGCATATCCTTTCCTTCGATGCACCGATGCGCACATCGCGTTCGAATGAATCCAAAACTATTTGCATTTAAACACAATACGAAGTCTGTTTTTCATTTATTATGACGATGTTTATCAGGAATGTAAAAATTAAGCGAGACTTAATTTTTGATACTCGCAGAGTTGTTATTATAAGGAATTGATTTTTCAGGGACTTTGTTATTTTTATTTTACTAAAATGAGGTGTGGTAATGATCTAATGATTGTTATTTAAATATTTGATATCAAACTAAAACATACCTATAATAGTTAATAAGGTTGCTTTGTCTAAGGAGGAAGAGCATCTTATAATGGTTCATTGACTTGCTAACAAAAAACCTCTTAGTCAATTAGGTTAATTCCTGGTGTTTTCTTATCATTACATTACCTACCTACACAAAGTCAGCTGATAGTCAGTGCCGGATAAAGACTACTTGATGCCCTAAGCAAACCACGTCTGTGTGGATTTTTTTTGGTGCTGTTTTTGCCGTTTGCGGTGCCTCCAACACGTGATGCCCTAAGGCACTGCTGATAGTACGTACAATGAAGAATCATTGTAGGTACCTACACAGAAAGCAGTAGGTACCTATCTTTTTTATTAAAATTCACTTCATGTCATGACTCATGACCCAATTGTCTTTACATAATGCAACAACAGAGTAAATTTTACATAAACACGCAATTTATTTATCTACCTATATCCAAATCGTTAAAATGTTCTCGGCTCGTGCTTACATAAGAATCCAAGATATATTCAGAAGATTTGGATAAGCGACACGCACGAACCTGCACATGCATTGGCATTCTATTTTTAAACTTGGATATGGCCGCACTAAAAAGTAGCTGAACATTTTAGTACACCTTTTCTCACTACTATAACAACAGCCTATTTGCGTCCCACAGCTGGGCACAGGCCTCCTCTCATCACGAGAGGGTTGGGCTATAGTCCCCACGCGGGCCCAGTGCGGATTGAGGACTTCACACACATCCTTGAATTACTTCGCAGATGCGTGCAGGTTTCCTCACGATGTTTTCCTTCACCAAAAAGCTCAGTGGTAAATTCAAATTGAATTTACCGCACTGAGAGGCGGTAGGTCAAACCACTAGGCCACCACGGCTATTCCACCAGGCCACCACGGCTATTTTCTCACTAATGTAACTAGAATTAGATCATTTCAATTACCTACTATAGTAGGTATACTTTAAGCCCGGGTTACATCGAATGCGTCTGCGGCGCGTCTGCGGCTCGCCTGTATCTGTATACAATCAGATCTCAGTTCTCGTAAGACCTGTCACACCGCAGCCGTGGGCCAGCCCGGCCGCAAGACGCGCAGCAGACGCGTTCGGTGTGACCCGTGACATTTAATTGTGACAAGGGTGTAAAATGTTCAGCAATTTTTGGGTTAGAGTGCACCAACTGTTATGGTTATGGCTGAATTGCTAAACTTCACTTATCTTTTAAACTTCAGTTAAATTTGGGAAATTGAGGCCCACTTGCACCAAGCCGCTGACCTCGGGTTAATCTCCTAACTCAGGTTTAGTTTAATGAGCTTAACTCGAAATAGAAAAGTTGGTGTGAGTCGGCCTGAAGTGTTTAGCTCTAAATTTTGAATAATATTTTTGAAATTCAGTCATATCTTAATAGTCGAATAGAGTTACGATAAATGGTATACAATATACATACATAGACCAGCTAAGCGTTATGCTATATGACAAGTTCAAAGCTCAAGCTTTCTAATGTACACTTGGGATATGGGAAGGTATGATATGATATCTCACCAAACCGGCTGGCCCCTCATGTCAGCGCTCTGCGGCATACAGGAGCATCCCTCCCCTACTCGTCCAAAAACGCAGACCATATCTGACTGCAGCGGACTTCGGTCATCACTCAAGCACTAATACACAGTCATCACAAGCACTGGCGCGTTTGCTCTCGACGCCGGTCCGCGGACGACTAACCGGCCAGAAAAATAAACGATGCTACGCGCTACGAATACAGCCTAAATAAACAACGCACCGAATGAATATCAACTCTATAACAGAGTTCTTACAAGCCTTGTCGGTTGAATTTGCTATAGCGTAGCTGGGGTTTATGATGTTTTTTTTATAGCTGCGTTTAGTGATTGTATCCGAAGCTAGACGCAGTGGAAAGTAGGAGCATTTCCCCTCGGATGCTGTGATCGCCATAGTATGAAACGCGGTCAGAGGGCCGCAGTTTTATTATTTAATAATGTGGACGAGTAAAAAAAGTTGGCCGACGGCCGGGCCAGGGTTAATCGTCTCACAAGAAATCTAGAATAGATTTTCATATAGGTATATGCTATTCAATCAAGAACTACTCGTAGGTGTTGCTCACGATTTCTAACTAACTAAACCTCTGCTCCTATTATCATCCCCTAAATGGCTATTTCTGGGCTAAATACTATAATCTGCGTAAGTCCCATCTGTTACCGTTCCTCTACCTGTATCTACACTTCCCACGGGATCTACAACATGCCAAATTTCAGCTTTCTACAAGTTAGTTTCAGGTGTGAGTCGTCATCAGTCAGTCGCTAACGGAACAGTTAGTTTTACATATATGGATCACGTGCAGTTCTAGGGTTCAAATTCTCAAGCTATTACTCAAAATAGCTTGAGAATTTGAACGCTAGAATCTGGGAAGGTAGATAAAGTAACCTTCTGGACACGGACAAAGGGATCGGCACTAACTAACCCTTTGACTTCACAGATCACCCTCTAGGGCGTGATCTGTGTTTGACTTAAATTAACGAAATAGCGAATGATACAACGTTATAGTTAATTGCAACTTCTCTAGAGCGGTATTTTTGCTGCCATTATAAGTTAATGGCGGTTGAAAATAGAGTTAAATACGTTCATGTGAAACTAGAGATCCTCCCTCATGCATTTGCTCATTTTACCATTTTATTTTATGGAAATTTATTTGATGAATGAAAGTAATTTTGTCATCAGAATCTCATTAAAAGAGGGTCACTGTCAAACGACGAAATAATGAAAACTGGGAACATTTCCCGTTTTACATTTTGCGGTGATATTTTTGTTCCTGCATTTTAATCGCGTTAATTAACAGCGTTTTTAACTATTCATACCCTCTGTGGACAAAAAGGAACACTATAATAATTGTAAAATAGATAAATATTTAACCTGCTTACTATAACAAGTCGTAATAAAGAAAGTTGTTTTTTTACCTGTATTAGAATTCAACGGGTGAATGACCAAAAAATTTTTGCGAATCGTCAAGATTATCTAACTCTGTGCATGTCCTTCATTTTTGAATCATACTTAAACATAAATTATTTTTGACGTGATAACGTCTTATAAGTTGATGAACGCCGGCTGCGCCTACGAAAACTCATAACGCAATAGTAGCGTTGTAGCGTTACGTAGCGTTGTATGTAGCGTTACGTGACGTTATCACGTATAAAATTTAATTTAGTTTCAATTGTGACCTGGCTGGGGTGTATCAAAAATGAATGCAGTCGTTTTTTTTCATTTTTTTTCAAAAATCAAGTTAGTTACTCGCTTCTTGATGATCTCGAAATCATAGTGCAAAGTTAACACCTCAAAGGAAGATCAGCTTGCATGTTCTTTAGAGGAATACGAACGCGTTTAAGTAATTTTGCGCTCTACGGAGGCTTAGCAACTTTTTCTAAAAACTTCCATTTTGCACATTACACAGTGTAGTTACGTATGTACCTACATAGATTCAAGGGTACTTAATGTTGATATATGTATCAACATACTGTACCTACATAAGTTAGATCATTCGTAACGAGATCCAGTAACTGGAACTTCTGTCTTTACAAACATCGCAAGAGGTGGAACCGCATCCGAGGTTTAATTGCATCATTGAGGTTCTATTTGCAGACGCTTGCGTCCCGCCCAGCACGAGGCAGCTGACCTTTGACTGACCCTTCGGCGCGTAGTTTCACGTTTCGGGTCACGTTTGGGACAGCTATTTAGCTACCAACAAACATGCTATTGGAAATAGCCTTATACAAACACAACTGCAGAATAACCACTAAACTGTACGAGAGGTCAGTTCACCCAACGCATCATGAGCATGCCTATTGAAATTGATAAGACCATACTAATATTATAAATGGGAATTAAATTTGTCTTACTTGTTACCTGGACACATTAACTAAAAATTTTTATTAACCGACTTCAAAAAAATGAGCAGGTTCTCAATTCGTCTGTATGTTTTTTTTTTTGTATTTATGTTCCGCGATTACCTACTCCGTCAATTGTGCACCGATTTCGATGGTTATTTTTTTAATCGAAAGGTGGTATCTCCGAATTGGTCCCATTTAAATTTGGTTCAGTTCTGATGGTGGAATCCTTGAGAAAATGAGGGAACTTCTCAAATTTTGTTAGCACGTATATGATTTTGGCATCAATTTCAAAGACTACAGAGAGACTTACGTCCCATCGTAGGTACCCATGTTTGGAAACTGTAGCCGAAAAAAAAAAAAAAAAAAAAAAATAAGCCTACAAAGTCGGTGTCAAGTGAACCGACCCAAAGCTGATGACAATCTTATAGTGAAATTGACACCGACTTTGTAGGCTGTCGGAGTTTGAAGTCGGGTTTTATTTTTTTATCAAAAATTTGTTTTCAATAGGTAGGTAGGTACTTTCGAAGTTTTCAGACTTTGGGTAACCAAGTGCGTTAGTTTTACAACGGATAGCCTTTACTTACCAGACGTAGAGGAAAGTAAATGCTATTCTGCTTTGGTTACGACCAAGGTTAGAACTCCAAGTTTCCAAAATACTTCCCACTGACACAAATAGAGTTGATGTATATGTAGCACTGAACTTTATTGTCATTTCGACGTTTTACGACTGCCTTCAAGCACACGCCTTCGGTCCTTTGTTTATGCTGAAGGGAAGGAAGCTTTATTTTTCATATTTTTATTATTTTTCGTATTTTTAGCAGAGTTTTGGGCGCAAGGCCGGGCTGGCAGCCGCAATGCGGGTAGTTGGATAAATAATGGAAGCAGTATGGCGATGGATGTTTGGTCAGCTGGACTACAGGGACCTCATTTAAGTTTTTAAATATGGATATGGGCCTATATTCAAAAGTTTTTAAATAGGGATCTCACTGTTCGCTATAGCGCGTCGCGTGAACTTTAAGCAGCTAGATTTAAACTTCAACTTGACGCGTGGGCGATCCTATAGGGAACAGCAAGATCCCTATTTAAGAATTCGAATAAAGGCCATGTGGTATCTTTGCCATATCCCTAAATAACGATTCACTATTTATAGCAAGATAAGATATTGGAAATGGAACTTCTTTTTCAAGGGTAATATTTCACTGGAATCTGCGCTACTACTACTACTACAGCCTATTTGCGTCCCACTGCTGGGCACAGGCCTCCCCTCATCATGAGAGGGTCTGGGCTAAATATAGGGAGATAATATATAAATTTAAGTTATAATTTAGGGACACGGAAAATCCCATGTCCCTTTTTATAAACTCGAATGAGTCCCCAGATGGCAGAGATAGCCGATCGAGTCTCGGTGTTTTCGTTGCAGGAGTGCAGCTGCGAACGATAACCAGTGTTAGTAGTGATTAGGGTTGCCATCTCCTAAAATGAAAAAGCTGGACTCTGCCCAGAAAAAAGCCGGACATTTTACCCTAAAAGTCTGACATCACCACAACGTCCACAACTAAAAGCAAAACACAACTTTATAAAGCCGGACATACATTTTTTTAAATGTTAAACCCCATTTGTTTACCTCAAATGTTTTATAAATGTTTTCTTTTCTTTCTTTCTATTTTTTCCGTTCCCGTGGGAAATTCGGAAAATCCTCTCGTAGAGTTCCCTTACACTCCTCAAAGATACTACAATTGCCTAATTTCAGCATCCGATCGGTACTGACTGACAGTAGTGATGATGATGATGATTGCTTCGCTTGAGGCGCTGACAAAAAGCCAAACAAAAGCCGGACAGGCTGGACACAACTCGAAAAAGCCAAACAAGTCCATACAAACAGATGGCAACCCTAGTAGTAATATCAGTTACTTCCACGCCGTTTAGCGTCTGTCACATTCTAACCAATTGACGTTCAGCCTTGTACGAAAAGGACGGCTTTTTCTTAGATGTAAACATTGCTCTGTTACCGGTATGGTCTAGCAGATAGGGAAAGTTGTTTTTCGTGTATCGGCGACTCTACTCTTCCGCCTCCCTCTATTAGTTAGATTTTTAATTCTAATTCCTCCTGTTTATAGCAAAAACTGTTGATTAACAGGGACCTGGGGCCTCATTCGGGGCGGAAAAGGGATTTCATTAGGAAATCTATAGGGAACGTTAAAACGTCACGGCGGCGCTCAAATATAATGCATATAGTTCAGTAACCCTCTCGTGATGAGAGGAGGCCTGTGCCTAGTAGTGGGTCGCAAATAGGCTGTAGTAGTTCAGTTTCGGAGGCCCCTTATTAAACGAATATATATAAAATTATACTATTAAACGAATAATATTTGTATATTACGTTATAGGTGTGTTATGTGTGTGTTACGCTCTCGATGAAATTTGGTATATAGGGGTTTTCGGGAATGACAAATCGATCGAGCTAGTTCTTATATCTCGGTCATATCATATATGAAAGCTCGGTTGCCCAGGTACTATTCAAGTTAATAGGGATGTGAGATAAATATATTGTATCCATATTAATATTATAAATGCGAAAGTAACTCTGTCTGTCTGTCTGTCTGTCTGTCTGTTACCTCTTCACGCTTCAACCGCTGCTGGATCGATTGAGTTGAAATTACTGGCTTTAGTCTATTGCGGAATATTTCATACTCACCAAAATATCCGAATAATACTTATCATATTATATCTTGGGACATTTCATGCATATTGATCTAGCCCTAAACTATGCAACGCTTGTATTATGGGTGCTAGACAACGATATAAATACTTAAGCATATAGAGAAACACACATACATATAAATACTAAACATCCATATTATGATTCGGGTGCAAACATTCGTGCTCATCACACAAAGTTTTGCCCCTAGCGGGATTCGAACCCGCGACCATCGGAACAGAAGGCAGGGTCACTACCAACTGGACCAATCCGGTCGTCAAATATATTCATATATACGTCAATATTACACCGTGAGAAAACAAAAATTCTTTCCAATAACATAAATTACCTCTTACTATACAGATAGATGTTGATTTAAAAGTTTAGACAATCATTTAAATTAAGTTGTAAGTTAAAACATTTAGTCCAAGTTATAACAACTTGAATTATGTTTGACTTTGAGGTCAAAGTTATGTTTAAGTATTAGTTCTAAAGTGCGTGACTTTAGAACTAATACTTAAACATAACTTAATACTCAAACACGATATTTAAATTTTAGAAGCATTTTAATGTTGGAACTTTTAGATTGTCAAATATGAAATTCTGTATAAGTTATGTTAGGTATACTTACTGAAGGGGTGCGAGTCGGGTTCTTCCTCGTGTGCCCATGTGCTGCCAGTCCTTTCGGATTCGTCTGGGGGAACGGGAGTGCTTGGTGCCGGTGCACCCTGGGCATCGGTCTACAATTTCCCGCATGCGGGATATTGAAGGCTGATTACTAATACCCGACAAGGCGGGGGAGGCTTTAGCCTCGGAGTGTCTCTCTGCACGTCCCTTTGATTTAAGCAGAGGAGACGAGTGGGGACGTTGCCCTTTTCAGGGCGACGTTTTTACGGCCCCGGTCACCTGCTGACTGGGGCCTCACTTGGAGGTTGCGGCCCGTAAGGGCTGCTTTTATGGGGTGAGGTTGCGGGGGAAGAGGAGTGTCGGTATTACGACGCGCCGTTCTCCCTGTCTTCCGCAACCCCACCTGAGGTGCGCAGAATCCACAGAAGGGGGAAGGAGTTTCCCCAAAACCCAACCCCTAGTGGATTGCTGCTGAGGACTCGGGTGGTGAACCGGGGGGTTCACTGCCCGTGGGTCGAGTCCTCGGGCTGGTCGGCGTGTCTTGTTTCCTCGGCACGCCTCCAGCGGTGGGGGGCTTCCAGCCCCAACTTGGAGGAGTCCTGCTCCGGCGGGCGGCCGCGACGGGGCAGCGGTTAAATGCGTCACGACGATCCCGCACCCCGTCACTATGCGGCATGAGGTAAACCCTTGGGTTTTTAGACGGTAGTCCGGGCAGTTTGGGCCAACTGCCTGGGAGTCCGTCATACCCGTCCTGGTCCCCCGGCCGGACGGGATGCGTAAAGGCATTTTCCCAAGGTAAAAAAAAAGGTATACTTACTAAAACTCAGGGGCTATATTCGAAGTCTTAAAATAGGGATCTACCTGTTCCCTTTAGGATCGCTCACGCGTCGCGTGAACTTTAAGTAGCTAGATTTAAAGTCCAACTTCTCTAAATATATACTTCGAATATAGCCCCTGGTTACTTTCATAACAAACTATTTGCTCGTGGTGTACTCGTACCTACCTAATGATTTGTTTTACAATAAACGATTAACACGGGGCAGTAAGTATTTTCAAGTCAGCAGACGTATACAGTGCTTGTTTACTGAGGACACAAATATTAAGAGTTTTATCGAAACTAGAAATGTACAGTCGACATATTAAGTTTTTTATTCTGACTAAGTATTTTATTCTGAGTCCATCTGAGTTAGGAAAATTTTGAAAAAGCTTTTATTTAAAAATATCATTCTATGGTCCTTCCGTAAAGTGCAGGTTTGGACCATGCCGCGGGGCAGTATTTTTAAGTAGTACAGTTAGTATTCCATTTGAATGAATGAATTCTTTATTGTGCGATACATTTTGGCAACATAGAGTAGGAATAACATAGGGTAGGAATTGCTAGTAAATTAAGATCTACCAAATCTTACCTTTACAGGTGTACACACAGAATAATCTATTTTCAAGTAATACTCATACTCATACTCATTTATTGATAATAATAAATATTACATGTCAAATTGGTACATTATACATTATAACTTACAAGCATAATTTTTAATTATTATAGATACTGTTTATAATTTTCAAGTACATTAAAAATTTTCAAGTAAATATATTTTTTTATACAAAAATAATCTTTGATGTCATAAAAAGAATATGCAATAAGAAATTGTTTAAGACGGTTTTCAAACGTTGTACAATTTTCTTTATTTTTTAAATCAATGGGGAGTTCATTATAGACCCTCGGGCCGAGAATGTGCATCGTTCTGGTGGATTTAGTTAGGCGACTGCTAAGTCAAAGTCATAGAGTTTATTTGTTAGGATAGCCTGCTGGAATGTAACAGTTGATTTTGAGATCCAAGCCGGGTAATTGTAATTTTTTTCGTTGTGAAAATTTTTATGTTTGACCTGACATATTTGATAATATCGAATATGTATTGGGAGGGTAGGGTGAGTATTTTTTGTTCTCTGAAGAGATGTTGGACCGGAGTTGCGGGAGCCGCGTGCGAGATGATGCGTACGGCGCGTTTTTGGAGAACAAATACGCGCTTCCACTCGGCTGCTGTAGGTACCCCAAAGCTCAAGTCCGTAACTCATTACGGAGTGGCAAAGTGAAAAATAGGTAGAATAAGGTAAATGGTGTCTGTTCTCAGCGTTTCTGTACTATAATAACTAGGTATGTTTAATATTAATGGTTCGTGCCACACGTAACGTGTATAAATACTTACGTTTTCCATGATTTATTATACACAGCCCGCGTTGACACGTGCTACCCGCATGAAAGTCGCCTTTAAGATTTATTTACATCTAAGTGTCCGCTCAGAGATTTATAATTAAATTTCATCTTGTTTATATTGTTTTGAAAAGGTCTATAGACTAATTTTATTTAGTATGAAATTGTAACCTGGCTTAGTACAGTCAGCAGCAGAAGTAGATAAGCTGTCCAGGTGTTCAAAATGACCTACACACGCCCTTAACGTCTTAAGAATAAGGTCGTGTGTAGGTCATTTTGAACACCTGGACATCTTATCTACTTCTGCTGCTGACTGTACTATTACTTATTCTGTGACCTGGCTTCTGCTTGAATAGGGATGACGACAGGGTGAAGAAATCGAAATTCTAATTAGTCCGTCAGTCAGGTAATAAAAAATATTAGACACGTATTTTTTGTTTTATCAAATTAACAGAATGACTAAGTTAAAACGCATTAAAGTTGGAGAGTGGGGGCTAACTACGTCACCGTTAGGTATAAATCGTACCTAACCGTGACGTCACGCGACTTTTCAACTCAATATATCTCCAAGTTTGATTACGTGAAAAAAGAAAAAAATACGTGTCCAATACTTTTCAATAATCTTCCTGATAGACTAAGGAAAAAGAAGTTGTCGTCATCCCTATTCCCTATGGCCTATGGAACCTTTTTAGACAGTGCGTGTGTGGAGTGTCCATGCTGGTATATAGACTCCGGCCGGAGTCTATACACTTTAAAGTCTCAGGTAACACAGACGCTCTCCAAGTTGCGTCACTTTCCATTACATTTATAGTATGTTTCATGAGAAAATTTCAGTGTTTACTACTACTTTAGGTTCCTATGGCCTACAACAACTGTTCGCCCGAAATAATCCACACGCACTGTCTAAAAAGGTTCCATTAGGGAATTCAAGCAGGGGCTCTATTCGAAACGTTACATAAAGGGAAAGGGAGATTTCCTATCCCTGCGGTCACGCGTCACGGTGCTCAAATTGAACTTTAAATATAGCTACTTAAAGTTCGGTTTCAACGCCGTGACGCGAGAGCTCAGGGATAGGGAATCTCCCTTTTCCTATGTAACGTTTCAAATATAGAGCCCCTGATCTATCTAGGGACTTGTTTCTACATAGTCTCGTATATACAGGGACTATATTCGAAGTCTTTAAATCTAGCTTCAAGCAGCTAGAATTAAAGTTCAACTTGACGCGTGAGCGATCCTATAGGAACAGGGAAATCGCTTCGAATATACCTAGCCCCAGTTATAAATGGTGTATAACACAGTTACGACTAGGTATTACATACTAGATACTGCTAGATACCATTAAATTCGTAGCTTCTTCTCAAGCAATGGGTCTAGGAAGCGCTGGTAAATTCTTTTTCTGACGTGTCTGACATTCGATGACGAGCTCACTACCACGCAACTACGTACATGTTTATAAATACATCAAGAGTGCCGAGACAGTTATTTTTTGAACGCAAGCCAAGATAAATAACCCACTGCTGTGAGAAATACGTTCGGACTAACAGCCTCTTAGCAATACAAGTTGACTGTTTATGACAGGTTACTATTATTACATGGGTACAATTACTTTTATTTTACTATTATTTCAATGTCGGGATTTGTCAGATCAGGGTCAACGGACGGACGGAAAATGCGTTCAATACGCTCTGTCTTAGCTGTAGGTATAATTATACATTAAAAGTTTCTATTTATACAGCGCTTATATATTAAAAGCAATGAAAGTGATTTTATGTAGGCGTTCGTTTTGTTAAACATTATTAATGGATATTTTGTTAAGATGGCTTTTAAAAAAATAGTCGGAGCCCTTTAGTTCACAGAAATGTAATTTGGGATGAGGTTCGATGCTATTTAAGAGCATGCTCACTGATACAAAAATCATTTAATTCAATTCAATACATTTATTAATAAAATATAGGTAGGTATACATTTTACACGTCACTGGTAGCTCTTTTTAAGCTGCTGTTGTCCATAGGCTGCGGTGACTACGTAACATCAGGTGGCCCGCATGATCGTTTATCAACTTAAGGTAAAAAAAAAATGTATCATACATAGTCGTATTACTTATAATTACATTGTATTATTCGTTTTGACACCATCTTCATAACACCGAATTAATTAAACATTAAATTTCCCGGTTTCTGTACACAGGTATTATTTGTATGTCTACCTCAGCCTTTTCAGACAGCAAGCTCATTTCAAAAATACAAGTAGGTAAGTATTTGCATTAAAGATAAACTCTTCAGCCAGTTCAATTAACTCTGTAATCAGTTATATCGACATTTCCTTCGTAAAAGTTAAAGGTCCATTGAACTCGAAACCTTCACCCATAGTATTAGTATAGATATATGTATTACGAGATATAGGTATATCTATGTACGAGGATTTTCAGTTAACAGTTTCAAGGAAACAGTGCCTAACTCTCTAGGGATACTTTCAACATCATTGTCATGAGTCGTCGACTTGGCGCTTTACTAAAGCTTCTAGTTGAAATTTTCCTGGACACGAGGAATAAATTTTATCTTTATTTTACAGCCCTGACCGCACTATGGAGTAACTTGTTCTTAAATTATTTCGTTTATTTCATAGAAACATTGTATAGTATACTTACATAATGATATATGTAATCGTTTCACTGAAATCAGATTTTAACTTAAACGGTTTATCTACTATGTAACGAGATACAACGGGATCGAATAAAGTTTGAACCAAGAGAGCTATTTACTGTGTTACGTCGTGGTTGTACTTCGAGTTAGTGAGCCAAAGAAATAAAATAGCCTTAAAAAACTAGGTAGATACATTTAAAGCTGAATAATTTAGTAAATGTTGAAGAGACTTAATTAAAACGTTCTGATAATACTAAAATGAGCAGCCGTAGAGCCGTCCTAACATTTATGAGAATTAAAAAGGTCCCCGGATTTCCAGTGGCGAGGGCGAGCCGGTATTTTGTTTTATCAAGTAATTTTCTGGGCCACTGCCGTCCCTACTATTTGGAGAATTTATGGATAATTACGCCACCGTTTCTGAGGATAATAATTATCTCAGCAATGTGTATTTGTAGTCCATTATTACGATGGACATATATAATTTCTCACGTGTTGTGTACCTATAACGGATTTTGAAGCGGTTTTTTTAATAGATAGAGTGATTCAAGTGAAAGGTTTAAGTATATATATAATTTATTATAGTTTAACACTCAATTCCCGCGGGAACGCTATAACCGAATTCTACGCGGACTACATTTATATTAAAACTAGCTTCTGGTTATTTAATGCGTTCCCGCGGGTACTAGGTAGCTATGCGTTCGGAAAAATTAGCCTATGTCCTTTCCCAGGACTCCAACTATCTCCACACCAAATTTCATACAAATCGGTTTAGCGGTTGTAGCGTGAAGAGGTAACAGACAGACAGAGTTACTTTCAAATTTACGTATAATATAGTATAGATCATAGTAACAGGCTGTAAAAACCAGATGGTTACCTTTTATGGCAAACACTACCTACTCGTACTAGTAAGCACAACACAACGTAGAAGACGCGCGGCGAAGCATTTGAGCCGTTGACGCAGAGTCTATTATTGCTTAAACCGCGCGCCTTCTAAGTTGTGTCGTGCTTTAAATACCTACAAACGGGGGGCTGTTTAGTAACTACAGTGGAAACTCTTTATAACATTACTCTTTATAACGATAAACTCCCTTTAACGTAGAAGTGAGCACAATTTGGTTGGTTTACCTTAAAACCCATACATTGATAAACTCTTTATAGCGCAGCAGCCATTCTCTATTACGAAGAAATGTGTTCATATTTAGTCACAGTAAATACATATTCACTATCGATATTATTGTTTATGTTATCTTATCAGGTTACAAAAGACACCGACTAAACCTTTGAGGCTCCGAAACTTCCGAGGTCGTAAACAGCGTCTTGCTTTTGTTATTGTTAATTGCCTTCAACACGTGCATCATTACTGCGTTTACTTGGAAAGGATGGTCTAAACACACCAGCTGTACCTATCGTCTTATCAGTCGTCAACCAACTTTGAAATTGTTAACATGGCCAGTAAAACAAAAGCAATAAGTGTTGACAAAAAAGTTTATCAAATATGTACATATAAAAAAATATTGTGAATTTAGTTGTTTTTCTTTCTTTACTCCATATAACGGTAACTCTCTATAACGATAAAAAATGCTCGGTCCCTTAAGTTTCGTTATAAAGAGTTTACACTGTATCTTCAAAATAAAATGAAGATTTCCCTTTTGCACGGTTTACTTATGTCTGCAAATTATTCTTTAGGTAATCTTTTATTTCTAGAAAAACGCTAAATTAAGGCTAAAAGCCTACTAAACGTTAGAAATGATGCTGTTTTATGTTAGAACTTTAGGTCAGAAAACTCATAACAGGCTGAACAAATAGCTTCCCCGTTCATAAAAGCGAAGAAGCTTTGGCTGACTTTAGGGGGGTGAACAACCCCCAATCGTTACAGATATCGTGCTAATTTTTAACAAAGACATCTCATCATCATCATTTTCAGCCGAAAGACGTCCATTGCTGGACAAAGGCCTCCCCCAAGGCTCGCCACTCAGACCGGTCCTGGGCTACTTGTTCCACCGGTTTCCCGCGACCTTCACGAGGTCGTCGCTCCATCTTGTTGGAGGCCTACCGACAGCCCGACAAAGACATCGAAAGATCAGGATGAAATTAGGTATGGAGATAGTAGGGGTCCCGGAAAAGGGCATTGGCTACGATTCATCCCGGAAAAATTCATAGTTCCCGCGGGAACGCGATAACCGAATTCCACGCGGGCAAAAGCGAGTCTCTAAATAAAAATACACATTCTCACTAATTTGCGAGATTGTAAATCAGTGTATCAGTGATGCACCGGCTCCCTATTTAGCGGGAAGTAATATTCCTAATACCTATATTTACTTATCATTACTGAATGTCGAATAGAGCCCCTTGTTTACTCCGAACAATGTTTTTCAATTGAATGGTGGCTTAGAGAGAGAATTAGAGCTATTTCAGTCCTTCGTTAATAAGGAATTGTATTCTATAAAGGAGCGCTCGTGATAGTATTTTCTAAAACGTGATCTGAATTCCTGGACAACCCTCATATCAACCTGGAAGTATGAACACGTTTTCTCCCGTAAGTTCCTAAGAGATATACGAGTGTTCATTCATACATTACATATACATATAAATAAATACTTATTAATACCTAGTCCTGCACTTGCGTATAGCACGACACAGAGCTTAGAAGACGCGCGGATTAAGCAATAATAACCTCTGCGTCAATGGCTTAAGTGCATCGCCGCGCGCCTTCTAAGTTGTGTCGTACGTACTATACCAAGCACGTGCTTCATTAGTTCAAAGTGGTCTCGACACGTCTAAGCCTTACGACATCGTCACAAGTACCCTCCACTCACTCACACACAGTACGAACGTATGTACGAGTAAGGTGGAGTTGAAATTCTACGCTGTAATGTAATGACCCAAACGCTTTCGAAGTTATTTCTTATCATCATACTTAAGAGATACGGGTGGTTATGGAGTGATTTTCACTCAAGTTACGGAACTATCCGCTACTAACTTGGCTCGGTGTAACAAAGAATCATTTGTAAGTAGAGATCTTCTACTATCTAAAGTCCCCGGCTTCACATTTCAAAACGCTTATTTTTTTTCATTATCATTTAAAAAGCACCACCAACACGCTCAACGCATAGTTGATGGCTGTCTCAGCACGCACACATGTGTTGAGAGTGTTGGTGGTGCTTTTTAAATACATACATTGAAGTGTTTTTAGTTAGGGACTTTATAGTAGAAAATCTCTAGCATTGGTAGACTCAAGTCTAAGCAGTCTTCATTTCGACTCGGTTTTTTAGACTCTTATTTAATATTATTTGAACAATTCGGAATTTGAATGAAAAATGATTCTATTTTCATAGACACTTCAAAACTGAGTCTTCTCTATTGGACTCGAGTCAGGCACTTTTCATGATTCATAACGAACTCGAGAGTCAGGGCAAATCTAGGCCCTCGAAAACAGTTTATTTACGATGAAGATTTCGCAAAAAATATCCATTTCGAAAGAAAACTTTCAATTTATTTTTACGCCAGATCTCAGGAAGCATGAGTCGGCTCCAGATTTCTGCTTAGTGGTGAGCACAAAACATGCCAGTATGATATATGTGGAGTGGTTTGGGGAAACCGAACTATTTTCAATTGGTCTGCAACGTCATCGTGCGTGGAAATCCAGATAGACGACCAGCAAACGTATCAATCTATCATCATGACGTAGACGGAGCGAAGCGCTTGCTTAGATACATGTTAATTAAAGTTTTCAGGCCAAAGCGTATATGTATATGTATACAAATTAATTATCTGTTATTTCTCGACACATGTGTGCTATAAACATAAACGGACTTGACGAAAGATGAAGAACCAAGTGTTGAAATATATAGAGCACGATTAAGGTGAGTAGTGAGGCAAAAATGCAAATTCGAGGTGTTTTTGTAACCATTTTTCTATAAATGTAACAAGTTGTCATCTGCAAAGTTTACGAATATGGAACACAAATATAGTCAATTAGTGTTTCTGGTATTTTATATCGTCTTATATGTAATGATTTGTACTATGGATGTCATTTAAGAAATCCTTAATCCTCCTATATGTAACCATTTATTTCCGCTTAGGAAAAAATCTACGTTGACAAATTTTTTGCAAGTACTTTTCAGAATTTTATCTAGGGCTTGACCTTCTAACTTATATGATAAATAGCTTTTAGACGAAAAACCTATGTCTTCCTTAGTGTATAATCACAAGTATCACAACACACATTTGCTGCGCTTGTTATGGTAGGCGTTTTGTTGAATTATGCGGCGTTTTTTATATTTTTAAATATTTTTATTTATTGATTAAAAAATATCTAAACTATCATGATTACTAAAGAAAGAAGGATAAAAGTTCGTTTCATAAATTTGACTTTTATATTGGATTTGAAGTAGTGTTATTTTTCTATAAATTCAACATAAAGTTGTGGTTGAGAACAAGGCGACGTTGCGAGTTTCGGCACTCGTGTTGTTTACCTCGCGGTCGCGCGCGCTGTTGCCAGCTAGGTAGGTATCCCGAACTCGATCAGAGGACGCACAGCATGGTCGGCCTGCCGGCCGGCACTCGGAAATGAGTGAATAGCGAGTGAGTAACTAGCGAGAGAGTAAGTCGAGTGGAGTGATTTGTCTCGAGGATTTGCATTTTATTGTTGTTATAGATACTTATTTGTTAAGTTTGTTTTGTTACTCCGTAATAGTGTTCTTGTTATAATATTGTTATTGTTACCTAGTGTTAAAATGGGTAATAAAAAGGGGAGAAGATCACACTGCTCTATAAAGTTGATACGAAAGCGACAAGGGCGAACCGCTTATTACCTCAAGAAAGTCGCTGAAAAGTAGGGTCGCTTCGCCTGTTTGCGTCCACTTACTGGAGTTGGCAAGTTTGAAGGTGAAAATAAAAATGTTCTAATTGAAATTTTGATTATAAAAGGGATGTAATGTATTGATGATATAGTCCTTTTCAATATAACTTATAGTTTTGGTCGAAACATCTGGTAGTTTTCAAAAAAACGACACAAATAGGTAAATTAGTCGATTTACCCAGTTTGCGTCCACTTAATCCAGATTGCGTCCACCTATGGACCAATTCGCGTCCACCAACTTAGAAAAGGAATCTGAATTGATGTTTTTATAGTAACTAGCTTTTTCTCAAACATGCTCGGTAATGTTCGTGTTACTTTCAAAAAAAGAAGACGCCAGGCTGTCCATTGCCGGCCTTGGCCAGCAAAAACATTATTGTCGTGTGTTTTTTTTAAATTCGCTTGCTATTTGAGACACCTCTGTAGAGCAACTGACAAATCAATGGAGGTAACGAGTACAACTTCCATGGCCAAATCATCCACGATCATGGAAGTAGTAAATACTGATGTGGGGTAAGTGCGCCTAAATTTATTTCGCCCCTATGCCTTGTAAACAGCCAACTACTAGTTGAGTAATATTTATAGGTTTCGATATATTTATGTTAGGCGCACTTACCCCGAAACTGACAAATCCATGGAGGTAATAAGTACAACTTCCATGGCCAAATCATCCACGATCATGGAAGTAGTAAATACTGATGTGGGGTGAGTGCGCCTAAATTTAATTCGGCCCTATGCCTTGTAAACAGCCAACTACTAGTTGAGTAATATTTATAGGTTTCGATATATTTATGTTAGGCGCACTTACCCCATCCTGGCGCACTTGCCCCGACTGACCTTACGTATTTCCTCGCTGTTTGAGAAAAGCATTATATATACGTCGGCCGCAATTGCGATTGCCGGACTCGTACTAATAGAATCGTCCGGCAATGCGCTACTTGGCGGCCTCTGCAATATTGTACTATTCCCCGCAACTTCGTATGCGCAGAAATATTAAAATGAAAGATCCCGTTTTTTCCCGTTCCCGTGGGAAATTCGGGAAATCCTCTCTTAGCGCTCCCATACGTTCCCTAAGGAACCTGCATGCCAAATTTCAGCCCGATCCGTCCAGTGGTTTGGGCTGTGCGTTGCTAAATCACTATGTCAGTCAGTCAGTCAGTCACCTTTGAGTTTTATATATTTAGACTAGCTTTTCCCCACAACTTCGTATGCGCAGAAATATTAAAATGAAAAACCCCGTTTTTTCCCGTTTCCGTGGGAATTTCGGGAAATCCTTTCTTAGCGGATGCCTACGTCATAATATCTACCTGCATGCCAAATTTCAGCCAGATCCGTCCAGTGGTTTGGGCTGTGCGTTGATAGATCACTATGTCAGTCAGTCAGTCACCTTTGAGTTTTATATATTTAGACTAGCTTTTCCCCGCAACTTCGTATGCGCAGAAATATTAAAATGACAAACCCCGTTTTTTCCCGTTCCCGTGGGAATTTCGGGAAATCCTTTCTTAGCGGATGCCTACGTCATAACATCTACCTGCATGCCAAATTTCAGCCAGATCCGTCCAGTTGTTTGGGCTGTGCGTTGATAGATCACTATGTCAGTCAGTCAGTCACCTTTGAGTTTTATATATTTAGACTAGCTTTTCCCCACAACTTCGTATGCGCAGAAATATTAAAATGAAAAACCCCGTTTTTTCCCGTTTCCGTGGGAATTTCGGGAAATCCTTTCTTAGCGGATGCCTACGTCATAACATCTACCTGCATGCCAAATTTCAGCCAGATCCGTCCAGTGGTTTGGGCTGTGCGTTGATAGATCACTATGTCAGTCAGTCAGTCACCTTTGAGTTTTATATATTTAGATGTACAGAATATATATTTAGATTGTACAGAATGATCGGATTTTAACAATGACTTTATTCAAGAATATTTGACATTAAAAAATCATGATTATAATTAATAAACCCATGAACATTTTTTTTCCAGACAGGCCAGTTTTCCTGCTGTTTGAACTTTATTATGAATGTAGTCATTTATCGGGGTTTTACCCTACATACGCATAATGCCTAATTGCATTGCATATTCTTAAACTACGACTTTGATACGAAAAAACATTAAAAATATCTAAATATCACTAGTACCATGTTCAGCATGTAAATTATTTAAAAAAGTATTCAATTCATAAAAAAAATATACAAAAAGTTATTATAAGCGGTGATTTGAACCCGCGCCCCTCTTGCGCTCTCATCTACGTCATGATGAATTTGGACCGCTGGGCCACGGTAGACTTAAGACAGCGGGCGAAATTAACCATTGCTATCGTTGTAATTTACGTTAGCGTATTTGGCGCGGTTATTATTGAGAGGATCGGGCTCAAAACGCTCAAGGTCATCGACGGCTACAGGCGCCTTAAGGCGATATAAAATATTTGAAAAATAAATTATCCGCGCGGTATCATTCGAGTTGGTAAACATTTGGGATATGGGATTTCCCACATCCCAAAAAAGGATATACCTACCGTCTCACAATTTCAGCGAGACAGCAAGTCACTCGTACAATACTATATTTCAGGAAGCGTACCGTACTTTATCTAGTTGTCGTACACATTCTCGATATCTTACAAACGAATCACTTTGATGAATAATGAATTATGTCGTAAAAGACCTCATATTTTAAAATTAATATAAGCGACCCCAATATCTGAATTCTGAAGCGGTTTCATGGAACGTTCTGGACACTAATAAATTCGTCTTTTCCCATTATCGCAGGCGCCCTTTGGCGCGCGACCAACTTTTGTCGAAACTTCGCCACCGCCTGATTCCTGTCAAATGCACGAGACGAGGCTCGTTCCTTTTTAGGACCATATTAAAATGTTTAACTGAAACTGTGCCAATACCACCTTTGATCAAAGAAATTCTCAATTTCGTGGTAAATAAGTGCAAAATACCTATCTCGAATTTTATTTTAAACATATTTAAGCGGTTTTCATTTCACCTTTACAGTAAATTTACATCCATCTGCTGAGAACAGGCCTTTTCGCACCCCGTGATATCTCTCCATCTTATCCAAAGGACATTCTCCAGTATCCAGCACGGATTGGGGACTTCACACACACATGTTTGAATTTAGTACTTGCTAGTACTTGGCACTTGCACGTTTGAGTACCTTACCTTCGTAAGCAAGCGCGTACGCAAGTCTGGTACCACACCGAAAATTTTATTTCAGGGATACGAGCCGCATTTTATATGAATATTTATATAAATATGATTATTTTAATTTTTTATATAAATATTGGATTTATTTCTTCTTTTTTCATCAGCGTGAGTGTGACGTGACTTCTTTGTTTTACGTATATAGAACTAGCTTTTGATAAACTTTCAAACCCCTTTTTACTCGCTTAGGGGGGGAATTACCAAAAATCCCACTTTAAGCTGCAGGATGAACCCATATGTCAAACATGCTTCTAGGCCTTTTGGCTGTGCGTTAATCGATCAGTCAGTCAGTCATCGTCAGTCGGTTTCTTGTTTTATTTGCCTCTATAAAGATTTGCGATGTGTGTCATTATTGAATCCTTCTTATTAAAAACTGGCAAAGTCGTCGCGATATGGTGAATGACTAAGAATGTCTGAAACTGAATCGTGAAAGAATTCAGTTTATATTTTGTGATAGAATCACGTTTTATTTAAAAGTTTGTTTGTTAGTCAGAAAGAGTGTTATTATTAGACGAGATAAATTCTTCGAAACCCCCGGTTTTGTGGGTCATATTGCGGCACATTGTTTCAATTTGATGAACGTGGGCGTGGCTCTTCGATTAACCACCAGTAAGTATGTAAAGATATTGTACTTGCAGATAACTATATAATAATTTCTCAGTTTTTTTTCAAATAAGTAAATATATCTAATAGCGGTTATCTAATTGTACCTGCTAAACTAACAGACAACAAGGTTTGTTTGATAAGTTTATTCACCTAAAAGAAAACCTGATATGAGTAAATATTCGTATTTTATCGCGGATAGGTACCTAATTACCACCAAAATGAAGTATAATTAATAATCTTTTATTTGATGACTAAGTAATAAACATACCATAAACTGTTAGGGCGAAATAAAATTCAGTAGATAAATGAGGAGAGTTTATAATATCTCTTAACTCCATGTGGGCGTACTAATTCCATGTTATTTCATAGTTTTTTTTCATGTCATTGGTAAAGGCAAACGAGCGCACAGCCCACTAATGGTAAGTGGTCACTGCAGCCCATGGGCACCGAAATCCTATGATCCCCATTAAGAAACTAAAACCTCGAATGTGTTGACTACCAAGGCCTAAGGTGGAATGCCTCTGTGCCAGAAATTTCACCGGAGTTCATCGCAAACTTGAAGAAAGTGCAATATATATGCAAAACAGTATGTCGGAGTATATCAAGGACCGTGAGAATACACTTAAGAGGTCACCGGCCTCACCGAATCGAAGTAATATTGTTAATCCCATCCCAGACCATGTTGTGTTATCTGTGCCTTTACGGGATTAATAAAATATGTATTAGCCATGTCTAATAAAAGGGGTTTGTCCCGGCAATGAGATCTTTCTTATCGCAAGGTGCAAAAATCTTATGTTTTGCGGGGCATAGGTACCTATAATATTGTAAGTATTCTGTACAATTCTTGTTTGAATAATGTATTTTTTTGGGACTATCCAACTGACGAGGTACACTCTGTTCTTCAGAAGAAAGAAGCGTCTTCTGACATTCTAATAAAAGCAGCAGATGGCCTGGCTGCAGTCATCTTATTTCTGGTTGTCAGCTTCTATGAGGGTCCACGTGGGGTCCAACCAAAGTTATTTTTGACCATCGCGGCGGTCCAGATGTTTTGTCAAGTGTGAATTGAATACACTACTAAATATAGCTAAAACAAGTATTGTGGTCTCATCTGTGGACACATTTCATAAAAGCTACAACAAAGTTAAAAAAAGTTAATGTTTGTGTACCACTACGCGGGCCAATGATTCACTCACCATCTCCGGATGAAACAAATGACGGTAAGGGCGAGTTGGGCGCGAGTTGCGCGCCGGCTAGATTCAGGCGGGTGATTCCGTGGCCATTCTGTATGTTCTGTATGTACTATTAAATATTCTATGACATAGCTAAGAACACTTTGGATTAACTCAGTTAACTATCTAAAGGAAAAACTAAATCAAAAGAAAAATATCTTTTGCGGCGCTATAAGGCCACAAAACAAACAGACACAAAAATTAAGGGCCCTCGCCCACCGGTGACTTTTTGTAGCAATGCTGCCGTACTACTCATATCGCTCTCCTTTATTTCCATCAAAGAGTAAAAAGGATAGCGACATGAGTAGCCGTGGGCACACAGAATATTTAATAGTACTACATAGGGCTCTATAAGACTCTAATTTTTCATGTCGTGAAAAATACCTACAACACAGACAGCTTTCGGCTTTAACTTTTGCATTACTGACAAGTCGACTAATTGCTTATCCAGAGATAAAGCAAGTATTGAGCCGAATCAGTAAATTTTCGCAATTGGAGTCCGTTTGTCAGGCACAAGAGTGGCTCCGTTTTGTTCAGCGCAGGGAGGCGTGACTGCAATTATAATTAAGTATTAATATTAATCCGTGACCGTGATAGACATGGGCGCAGAATTACTTGGCATTCACAAGGACAAAGAGCAATGGACAACCAAAAAGCTCTTGATAAGACTACTACTACCTACTACTGCCACAGCCTATTTAAGGCCCATTTCTGGGCACAGGCCTCCTGTCATCACGAGAGGGCTTGGGCTATAGACTCCACGCGGGGTTGGGGATTTACATTTAACACACTCCGTGAATTACTTCGCAGATGCGTGCGGCTTTCCTCACGATGTTTTCCTTCACCAAAAAGCTCAGTAGTAAATTCAAATTGAATTTCGCACATTAATAATTTCAGAGGTGTGAGCCGGATTCGAACCCCCGACCCTCTGCATGACTAGGCTACCACGGCACGGGCCTTTATAAGATTTATTAAGATGATATTAGATGCATATGAGTTTGACTAACATTAACGGTTGATCAATAAAGTATTAATTTGCATTCATTGAAATTCTGGCTTGGTTATGTATATTTAAAACCGCACAGACCGCACTGGGCTGTACAAATTTGCATACAAATAAGTTGGATTCAAATATAAGATTATGGCAATGCAGTTGACGTAGGTAGGCAGGTAACTATATTGCTTTAAGCGGCTCTCTAGATGGCTCTAGTCTAGTGGCTGTAGTAAACCATTAATGAAAGGACTTTATGGTACGTTGATCATAATAACTTTTAGTAAAGATTTTTTGAGGTTTAGATATAATTCCGATTCCTATGTTTAAATTTAGGATGAGCGCGGGTCAGTTTATATACAATGAATGGAGAATGGCACTGAGCATCAGGTATTTCCTTGTCTGTGGGCATTTCGTATAGGTATTCAGCTACTGGGTTCCTCGAGATTATAAGAATAGTCCAATTACGATCTTCAGTAGTTTAATTACACTTATAACAAACACCATTAAGAGCCACTGTCTTCAATAGGTAGTCCAATAATAATTCAACAATAACTAATTACAATAATCAAATCGTATGCGTCCGCGCACGACGGGAGCCTATGAAATCTCTCTGGAATCTGTCGTCCTTTTCCTAGCGACGCCTCTCGGGCAGCACTCAAGTGGATTTCGCGTCAAGCTGGAGTCGTGTCTTCAACTACAGGTTCCCGACATACATATTCTGGCTAGTGGATGTATTCCACACATACGAGTACTAGTAGTCGGTATTTGGATGGGGCCCCTGACTGACTGAAATCAGCACTTCTGTCTATGGAATGTGGAATGTGTCTTGGTAAGGAGCGCAATCTTATATGGCGAAACAGTTGAAAACGTGGCCAGCAACAAAACAAAACACACTCTCCTCACAACCGTTTTCACCTTAGCAGCACCATCTGAAGGCGCTACTGCAGACTATCCGCTTAGGTGGCTTGACTGGAGTGGCGACCGCAGCGCCCCCAACCTACCCGATTTTGTGTCCACCTTTGGAACTATAATGATTGCGCTCCTATACTTCAACCATCCATACTTCTGCCCATGGAGGTAATAAGTACATCTGGAGCGAACAGTGTCATTTTCGAAACAATAAAAACTGAGCTGAATGACCTGAGCCCCAAGGCCGTTTTCGTTCACAATTCAAAAACGTGCCCAAAATTTCACCCAAAGCGTTTTTTGTCTTTATCTCTCGTCATAAGGTTGGATAAAGAAAGTACAAGCTTTTTACGCCCCTCACCCCCTGTGTGCACCTGGTACAAAATTTGGTTACAGAGGTAGTTCCAGCTATTAGTTACTATATAATAGGATTCACAATAAGCCGGAGAAAAATGGCCCCGTCAAAACGGGTGCCCAAATAGCTCGGGCACCCATTTGGCGTTCGTTATAAAGAGGTGTTATTAGCATATTGGAACGTATTTTCTAATGTCAGTTTGCTCCATATATTTTGATATATTCTGTTAGGCACTGTTCGTCCATATGTTATTACTTATTATAGGTCAATGTTACTAATCCTACTTCCATGCTCCTGTCTTCACTCCCGGAGCATTACACATTACGCAGCTTCATTCACAATCGCAAGTAAATCATCTAAATATATAAAACTCAAAGGTGACTGACTGACTGACTGACTGATATAGTGATCGATCAACGCACAGCCCAAACCACTGGACGGATCGGGCTGAAATTTGGCATGCAGGTAGATGTTATGACGTAGGCATCCGCTAAGAAAGGATTTTGCAAAATTCCCACGGGAACGGGAAAAAAAGGGATTTTTACATTTTAATGTTTAGGCGCGTACGAAGTCGCGGGAAACATCGTAGAGATCTGAAATTTGGCATGCAGGTTCCTTGGGGAGCGTAGGGGAGCACTAAGAAACGACTTCCCGAAATTCCCACGGGAACGGGAAAAAATGTTTTTTTTACATTTTCAGGCGCGTACGTAGTCGCGGGGATCATCGTAGAGAGCTGAAATTTGGCATGCAGATTCCTTGGGGAGCGTAGGGGAGCACTAAGAAAGGACTTCCCGAAATGCCCACGGGAACGGGAAAAATGGGTTTATTACATTTTAAGACCCGAACGTAGTCGCGGGGATCATCGTAGAGAGATGAAATTTGGCATGCAGGTTCCTTGGGGAGCGCAGGGGAGCACTATGAAAGGATTTCCCGATATTCCCACGGGAACGGGAAAAATTGGTTTTTTACATTTTAATGCTTAGGCGCGTACGAAGTCGCGGGAAACAGCTATCTATCTATCTTAATATATAAAAGAAGAAACTGACTGACTGACTGACTGACTGACTGACTGATTGACTGACTGACTGACATATCAACGCAGAGCCGAAACTACTGGTCGTAGAGAGCTGAAATTTGGCATGCAGGTTCCTTGGGGAGCGTAGGGGAGCACTAAGAAACGACTTCCCGAAATTCCCACGGGAACGGGAAAAAATGTTTTTTTTACATTTTCAGGCGCGTACGTAGTCGCGGGGATCATCGTAGAGAGCTGAAATTTGGCATGCAGGTTCCTTGGGGAGCACTAAGAAAGGACTTCCCGAAATTCCTACGGGACCGGGAAAAAAATGGGTTTATTACATTTTAAGGCGCGTACGTAGTTGCGGGGATCATCGTAGAGAGATGAAATTTGGCATGCAGGTTCCTTGGGGAGCGTAGGGGAGCACTAAGAAAGGATTTCCCGATATTCCCACGGGAACGGAAAAAATGTGATTTTTACATTTTAATGTTTAGGCGCATACGAAGTCGCGGGAAACAGTTATCTATCTATCTAAATGTATAAATAAAAGAAGAAACTGACTGACTGACTGACTGACTGACTGACACATCGATGCAGAGCCGAAACTACTGGTCGTAGAGAGCTGAAATTTGGCATGCAGGTTCCTTGGAGAGCGTAGGGGAGCATTAAGAAACGATTTCCCGAAATTCCCACGGGAAAGGGAAAAAAGGGATTTTTACATTTAAATTTTTAGGCGCGTACGAAGTCGCGGGAAACATAGTAAGGATCTGAAATTTGGCATGCTGGTTCCTTGGGGAGCGGAGGGGAGTACTAAGAAAGGACTTCCCGAAATTCCCACGGGAACGAGAAAAAATGGGTTTATTACATTTTAATGTTTAGGTCGCGGGGATCACCGTAGAGAGCTGAAGTTTGGTATGCAGGTTCCTTGGGGAGCGTAGGGGAGCACTAAGAAAGGATTTCCCGATATTCCCACGGGAACGGGAAAAATAAATTATAATCCTAGATTACAAACACTTTCAAGAAACACGTTATGCAGATTACCTACTGTTAGACTACCTGCCTATTGTCCAGTAAAAAGGAAATGATTGATGAGTTCACTAAAACATTCTTTAAAACAGTCTGATATTACCTAAATAATGAATTTTGGCACTAAACTATTTATTCATAAGAGATTAATGAATCAGAGAAAAAAAGGAAATATCTATACATATAATAAAATAAATAATAATTCTGTCGAAGAAGTCGCGGCTGAAAATTTAAAATTAAAAGAAACTGATAGTTTCTTTTAATTTTAAATTCAAAGTCAATAGTCAAAGGGACTATATGAACGATACTGAACACAAAATAACGATTTTTTTAGAAAAAAAAACTGTATGTATGTATGTATGTAAGTCCGGATTTAACTCGAAAACTACTGGACGGATTGAAACAAAATTTGGTATGGGGGTAATTTATAACACTGGTCAACATATAGGCTACTTTTTATCCCGAGGAAATGCATAGTTCTCGCGGGTAGGCTATTAACAAATTCCACGCGGACGAAGTCGCGGGCAGAAGCTAGTCTATTTATAAGAAGTCACTGACTTGCGATGTGAGTCATCAGCTGTGGGCTCTTCGCCTTCCTTGATATCGAGAACTGCGGGTTAATTGTGAATGCCAATTGGCTTGAATGGAATGGATCAATGAGGGGAGACAAACTACTACACACTAAAACTTATGTCTAAGAACAGGCTTAAATGTTCAGAGTAATGAATTGTTAATATCTTTTAGTGGTGTAATTTTGAGATAGAAATGTGTCGCTTTCACAGCGATTTGGCCCGTTCGTTGGCTCAATGCGCCACCTGGTCCTGGTGAGCGTTTTTATAGGAAACCCTCATTGAAAGTGTAATTTTACGAAATTGAAACTTTATGATTCAACTAGCTTCTGCCTGCGACTTCGTCCGCGTGGAATTCGGTAATAGCATTCCCGCGCGAACTATGCGTTTTTCCGGGATAAAAAGTAGCCAATATGTTGACCAGTGTTATAAACTATCCCCATACCAAATTTAGTTGCAATGCAAATTGACCGATCCGACCTGTAGTTTTCGAGTTAAATCCGGACATACATACATACAGACAATTTTTCTAAATATCTTTTTTTGTATGTTCGTATATGCGTTATGTAGTCCCCACGACTTGATAGTTTCTTTTAATTTTCAAGTTTCAGACGCGATTTCTTCTACGGACTTATTATTAGTATAGACTATTATTATACATAGTTAAGTAATAGTATTGTTCGATTTCGTAAAAAAACAATCAACATCCATACCAAGTGGTTTTCACAACTAACCCGTCGTTCTGTCGTAACTGTGTACAGCACGACACGACTTAGAAGGCGCGCGGCGAAGCACTTAAGCCGTTGTGCAGTGTCTATTTTTGCTTAATCCACGCGCCATCTGAGTTGTGTAAACCCTGCACCTATTTCTGGACTTGCTTTTAGGAAGCGAATTATTTACTATAGCAATGTTTCGTACGTTTTATTTGCGTTATGTACTCGGAAATCTCGTAATTTTATTTTAGTAGGTAGTTTGTTAGTTCGTGAAACGTTTGGTTCACGGTATTAATGGAAAATGGAAGCAAGAAAGCTAGCCTTCTGTTTCGAGCTTCTTACCGCTCCCGATTCCAATTACTCGTTTACCGCCCTTAATAGACAAGTAGCTTTCTGTTGGAAATAGCTGAGAAAATGAATTTTCTCAGCTATGAATCTATAATTTGTCGCCCTTAATGTAAACCTTAATTTATTATATTGCAAAATTCGTCCAAATCGTTAGAACCGTTTCTGAGAAACACAGACGGTTAGTTCTTTTAAATTAGTGCTTTAAAAGTATGAGATGTAGTATTTGACGTGATCACATTAGATAAGTATTTCTATTCCGCTTTCACATAAATAAAAATAAATTATCATATCGTTCACGTAATTTGAACGTGGTGTTCATTTTAATTAAATGACAAGTATGTTAATTAATTGCGTTATTTATATACGAACAGATGTCAATTCCTGAGTGTAGTACGGTATTGAGTTTGTCATTGGATTGCAATTTTCAAGACGACCATTCGTTTTTCTAATAGCCACTCTGGTTGAGTTTGAGTGGATCACGATGACGACCGCTTCTCCAACCAAGTCATCATCATCATCATTATTTCAGCCAAAATACGTCCACCGCTGGACATAGGCCTCCCCCAAGGCTCGCCACTCAGACCGGTCCTGTGCTACTTGCTTCCACCGGTTTCCCGCGACCTTCACGAGGTCGTCGCTCCATCTTGTTGGAGGCCCAAAATCAAATGCGGTGTCTATGAGGTTTTCAGTGACTTGTGCTGCATGTCGTATAGTCTAAACTAATAATAAGTCTGTAGAAGAAGTCGCGTCTGAAACTTGAAAATCAAAAGAAACTATCAAGTCGAGGGGACTATATAAACGATACTGAACACAAAATAACGATTTTTAGAAAAAAATACTGTATGTATGTCCGGATTTAACTCGAAAACTACTGGACAGATTGCAACAAAATTTGGATGACGCCAGGGGCCGCCAACCTACTGTTGAGACTCAAAGATCGACTCTAATGCCGCTGACAAAATCCCTAATGTTACTATCGCTGACAAAAAAAAAACAAAATGGCCAATGGCTGACTTGGGCGACACCTATCTAAGTAAGCATGTATCACCTTCGACCACATCGTCACTTACCATCAGGTGAGATCGTGGTCAAATGCTTCCTTATAATAATTAAAAAGACGGTTTGAATCAACCCACCCTTAAGCCGTTGATGCAGAGTCTGTTATCGCTTAATCCACGCGTCATCTAAGCTGAGTAAACTATGTACATATTCATATTCATCATTTCAGCCGATAGACGTCCACTGCTGGACATAGTAGACCTCCCCCAAGGCGCGCCACTCAGACCGGTCCTGTACCACTCGCATCCACCGCGTTCCCGCGACCTTTACAAGGTCGTCACTCCATCTTGTTGGAGGCCTACCGACAGCTCGTCTCCCGGTTCGCGGGCGCCACTCGAGAACTTTCCGGCCCCATCGGCCATCAGTCCTGCGAGCAATGTGCCCCGCCCACTGCCACTTAAGGCTCGCAATTCTTCGGGCTATGTCGGTGACCCTCGTTCTACTCCGGATATCCTCATTTCTATCTAATCATCATCTCCAACCAAGTGGTCAAATACAATCAGCTTGCTGGTTTATTGTAACAAATCGTTGTATGTACTAATAGAAGTCGCAGTATTTAAAAGCAGTCTCTATTCAGACTTTAAAATCTGAACTCCCATTACACACGGTGCACTTGACCCGGGCGCGCTGAAACGTGGGTCGAGTGCGGTGGCATTAGCCGAACGCCCTACTTCCTTTCAGGTCTGTGGGCGCAACCCACTTCGGGGTGAAAACTTGCACAACTCTACTCTACTATACGTATTTATAAAGCCTTAATGAAGGGCTGTGTTGAACGTTTGACACCATTTTCAGAAGTGTTTGTTGACTGCAATGTTGGTTTAGTGTGACATGGAGCAGATAAGATTGGAGGGGGGGGGGGGGGTTGTTTAGTAGGGAAATGGATCACATAAATAGGGAACTGGTGAAAATTTGTTGTGGATGGTGTGACAATGCTAGATAAGATTATTGTCACGGTTTGTTATAATTATAACAGCCGTGGCCGCGAGCCGTGTAGCCGTGGTGGCCTAGTGGTTCGACCTACCGCCTCTCATGTAGAGAGTCGGCGGTTCGATTCCGGCTCGCACCTCTAAGTTTACTTATGTGCGAAATTGACCACTGCGCTTTTCAGTGAAGGAAAACATAGTGAGGAAACCTGCACGCCTCTGCGAAGTAATCAAAGATGTGTGTGAAGTCCCTGATCCGCACTGGGCCCGCGTGGGGAATATAGCCCAAACCCCCTCGTGATGAGAGGAGGCCTGTGCCCAGCAGTGGGACGCAAATAGGCTGTAGTAGTAGTTGTATAAAATATGTATAATTATACCAATGACGTGAAGCAAAGCAATGGGGACTATCGTTTCATTGCTCACCAGTTGGCGCCACTGTTGACTAAGGTCCAGAGGTATAGCTGTCAAAGGCGACTTTATAAGATCGGCGCCGAAACAAAGTTTTCAATCTTGAGTCTCATTAAGTTTATTAATTATAAATAACTATCATCATATCGAGCAGCTATGCCGCAATGTTGTGCAGTTCCGCTTTGTTCGGAAAAATATTTTTTTTTTAAAGCGTTTACATTCATAGCCAAATAATTTGCGATAATTTCACGAAGGAGATCACTTTTCAACAGGTAAATTAAAGAAATTATGATTTATATCACGAAGCCCGCCAAAACCAGTGAAAACTGAATGTTATTGGACCTCACGCGACACTAGCACCTCTAGTGGCAAATTCACACGCGATAGCCCCCATTGACTCGTATAATATCGTCCCACACGAACCAGTCAGCGGTGTGAGTGGGAATCAAGAAATTTATATCCCAGCAATGGTGATGAATTGGTGATCCATACTCATATTATAAATGCGATAGTAACTCTGCCTGTCTGTCTGTTTGTTACTTCTTCACGCTTCAACAGCTGGACCGATTGAGATGTTTGGCATGGAGATAGTTGGGATCCCGGGCAAGGACATAGGCTACTTTTTATCCCGGAAAGGCGCATACTTCCCGCATGAGCGCGATAACCGAATTCCACGCGGGCGAAGTCGCGGGCAGATGCTAGTATATGATAAATCGAAGATGTTTTCGGCATTTTTATTGAAACTAACTTAATAAAAAAAATGAGGATTCTTTACTACGGTCAGCAGCAGAAGAAAGTAAGTAAATAATGTACCTACTTGAATTTTGTACATTTACTGAGAAAAAGTTGCATTTATAAGAGTAGGTAATAGATAGGTAGCTTTTAACTGTGCTGTGTAGTTCTTATTCTCACAATATAGCCGGAAGCTCATATAGTAGGACCATAAAATGGGTATACGATTATACGAGCTAACTTCTTCAAACTAAGATATTAAATTTATTGTATAACTTCGTGTTCAGGTTGAAGATGCTCTCAACTCCAAGCACCGATAAGTTGAGGGTTGAAAGCCGATACCGTATCCGAGTCTCACTTGATCGAACAAAGGGCTCTATAGACAAGGTAAAGGTTTTACTTTCGAGTCTTTAAAATTGTCAAGTATAAAAAAAGAGTTTTACAAAAAATCTTCTTCCCAAACAGCATAAATAACTACTACTACTACTACAGCCTATTTGCGTCCGACTGCTGGGCACAAGACTCCTCTCATCACGAGAGTGTTTGGGCTATTAAAACACTGTTATTTCAGTACAAAGAGAGGCATTTTATTAGAATAATAAAATGATTTACGAAAAGCGTCTTACCGCAAACACCATAAATAGCGAGAATTTATAAAAAAACTCATTTCGTGACAAAGAGAGGCATATTATTAAATTATCGCAGATGCATGTTTGTTTCGGCACGATCTTTTCCTTCACCGGAAGTCTCGGTGGAAAATTCAACAGTGGTAAACGCACTTAATTAATCTGAGAGATTGCGTGCCGGATTAGAACCCCCGCCCCTCTGCATGAGAGAGGCAGTAAGTACACTAGCTATAGGCTACAACGGCTTATGATGTTGGTATATTAAGGTCAATACTTATTACCGCTAGTCGTGAAAGATTGGATGAGATTTGGAGCACGATATCAAAATTACTCATGTCCCTGTTTTGTGTACAAGGACCCGCCCGTCATTCACCTCTAATTTGAGACGAAATGATGGACTGGAAAGAGGGGTTTGCTCAGTGGCGGACTAAGCCTGTCGGGGGCCCGGGGCGGAAAATCGAAATGGGGCCCCCCTCTTTGCCTGTTTAGATGTGTTGATGGTACCGTGCACCTAACTGACTACCTAACACATTTAGTTGAAATGTGTTCGCTTACCATCAGGTGGCCTGTGTGCTCGTTTGCATTTATACATCCATACTTCCATATTAATATATTAAATGCGAAATTAACTCTGTCTGTCTGTTACCTCTTCACGCTTCAACCGCTGGACCGACTGAGCTCAAATTTGGCTTGGAGATAGTTGGAGACCCGGGAAAGAGCAAAGGCTACTTTTTATCCCGCGGGAACGCGATAACCGAATTCCATGCGGTTGAAGTCGCGGGCAGAAGCTAGTAATATTATAAATGCGAAGCGAAAGTAACTTTGACTCTCTGTTGCGTCTCCACGCTGAAATCGCTTTACCAATTTAGACGAAATTTGTTATGGATGGAGATAATTTTAGTCCCGCTGAAGAACATAGGCATAGCCTAATTTTTATCCCGAAAAACGTATCTAGTTCCCGCAGGAACTCGAACGCTACAACCAAATCCTACGCGGACAAAGTAGCGGGCAGAAGCTAGTCCATTTTCTAATATTATAAATGCGAAAGTAACTCTGTCTATTACCTCTTCACGCTTAACCGCTGGACCGATTTAGATGAAATTTGGTATGGAGATTGAGAGTTCTAGTCTCGGGGAAGGACATGGCTACTTTTTAACCCGGAAAACACATAGTTCCCGCGGAAGCGCGATAACCGAATTCCACGCGGGCGAAGTACCTAGTGGGCTGAAGTCTAACTAAAACTCTTAGAGAGTTAAACTCGCGTGGAGAGCGTTCCGACCCTTGATTATTTTCAATGACGTCATTTTCAAATCGTTTCACGGTATAAGCATTTTTATATGATAGATTTCAAATACCATGGACTTCTTAATAATTTTCCTGTAATCTATAGGTCAATAACTATCCTCCATATTTATTAAATATATATATATATATATATATATATGAGATCCTCATAAGAAATACATTCATTTGATATATCACACGATAAAGTTTGAAAAACTTCGTTAATATTTTTTCAAATTTAGCCCCCAAAAATAGGGTCTATGTTTAAAATTCATATACGTACCAAATTTCAACTTAATCGGTCTAGTAGTTTCGGAGAAAATTGACTGTGACAGACGGACAAACAGACACACGAGTGATCCTCTATCCTATCCTAAGGGTTCCGTTTTTACCTCTTGAGGTTCGGAACCCTAAAAGCGTCCTGAAAAGATGTCAAAAACTAGTTCGCAGTGAAATTTTCGCAATTTTTATTTTTGACAAAGTTGTGTTCCGCGCTCGAGGTAACAAACTTGGATTATACATTAGGCCAACATCTTAAACAAGTCTGTAAAAAATCATATCTACCGGATTTGACCCACTTGCTGATGTATAGTTACTGGATTAATTTACGTTTTATCATTATATTCCCACGTAGTCCATATTATGTGCTTAACACGGCACCGCGAACGTTGGACTATTACTATTACTAACTAGCCGATGCCCGCGAACTTCATCCCGCGTAGACTTAAATTTTGCGTACCCGATGATACTATATAGACAGATGTAGTTATAGAAGTTTTGAAAAATTGGTTTGACCCGTTCCCGTGGAAATATCGGGGTAAAAAGTATCCTATGTTATAGCCCGGGTCTCAAAATACCTATATCCATACCAAATTTTATTTAAATCGGTCCACACGTTGCGATGTGAAGGAAGGAAAAACAAACCAACACACTTTCACATTTATAATAGTAGAATGGATAGCCTTATTAGAGTTGGGAATGTTGGGAATTGGGATGTTTTACCAATAAGTAACTATATACTAGTACTATAACTAATCTATGGAGTGGACCGTGGGGGCCATCACGTCAACTAGGTCGAAACCAGAACATTGGCGTAACAATAGGGTGGCAGTGGCGCGTGGCAGAACGGGCAAAATTCTCTAACTCACTACCTGAGCTGAGGGGGCCCCGGCCCAAGAGACCGCGAGGAAAAAAAAGAAAATCTAAATATTTCAGTTGTGCAATTTTGTAAATTAACGGGGCTGGGGCCCTATAGGTACGACAGATTTGCCTTGGGGCCTCGAGCGTCAGGTGGTACAGTTATGCCGCTGCCTGGTCGAAACTATGTTTTCAGGTTTTTTTTGCCTTAAGTACTATATTATTTGGTGATTTGGGGGCCCCCTAGGACCGGGGGCCCGGGGCGGACCGCCCCCGCCGCCCCCCCCTTAGTCCGCCACTGGGTTTGCTTCTTGATAATAAAGTGCCATGTTCGAATTGATTTATCAAATTGTATTTATGTATTTCCGGGTTTAATTCGAAAACAACTCGTCGGATTATTACGTGGTAGGTATGGTAAACACTGGTCTGGTCAACATTTAGGCTACTTTTCATCCCGGAAAAACGCATAGTTTCCGCAGGAACGCTTTCAACGAAATTCAAGTAATTTCCAAATAAGAAGAGAACAGCTTTCCAGGTAAGAATTTAGTTAACTAACTTAACTAAGAATGAGATTAAGTAATTGGGTAAATTAAGCTCATTCGTGTTATGGAGCGTGTATATTCACGACGGAGTGTCGTAAAGATATGGCTGTGACGTGTTTGGCCAGCTAATTGGCAGAATATTATTACCATACGCAATTTCTTTATCACCTCCGCGCTGACCCCTTGATAACATAACGTTTGACCTAGAATAGCTTGAGCGCCTAAATATAAACTTTGATTCGTAATTTGCTATTCGAATTCGAACGGTACTTACATAGGGATATGGAGCGTCCGTATCCCTAAAAAAAAATGACATTCTGCCTATTTAGCGGCGATAATCAAATTTCACGCGGGTAAAGTCGCGGGCAGAAGCTAGTACTTCCATAATATGTTCTTATTTCTTGAAAATTGTTTGTTCACATGATTTACAAATAATATACGGTCGAGTAATGAGAAAATCAACAATATCGCCAAAACTGTTCAATTATTCTGGCAACACTGTGAAATTTGGCTCGATGGACGGATCGTGAATGTCGTCATTTTCAAGACGTCATCCGCAAGACGCAGTCCAAACGGATGCAATCCAAATGGATTGATGGTGAATGTGGCCCTTTAGCTTTCATCACCCCTCCATTGTTACGATACAATGCTTCGTCTGCTGCATACTAGGTACCTCCGTGCAAAATCTGGACCACGACGTACGATCGAAGTTAGTTTTCCGTCAACATATATGCTACACTAATGATAGAAAAAACCGGCCAAGTGCGAGTCGGACTCGCGCACCGAGGGTTCCGTACAAACCTGTAAGGTTTACAAGGTTCGTTCTTTACGACAATCGAGTCATAACTATGGTATTTTTATTGCAAAATGAAATTCATAACATTACAATGGGGAAAGATGGAGTAGCATAAATTTAAGACAAAGATCTTAAAAAATATATATTTTGTAATGTAACTAAAAATTTAAGGTTTTCGGAATTTTTCCTTTATGTGTGCTATAAAACGTTGCTTCATGCCAAATTTCAAGATTCTAGGTCGACTGGAAGTACCCTTTAGGTTTTGATTCCCTTGCGAGTACTTGCGAGTTTCAAAATATGCAGCTTAAATTGCTGTTTCTTTTGATTGCGTTGACATAGAAGTTTGATTTTGTTACAGCTTAAAGGTATTATAGACCTGAGTATTTGGTATGAATTTCAATTTAATACCTCTACGCGTTTATGAGGAAATGGGTAGTAAGGTTAAAATTATTAAAAAAAAATATATTATGTGATGTAACTAAAAATTTATGGTTTTCGTAATTTTTCCTTTATCTATGCTATAAGACGTTGCTTCGTACCAAATTTCAAGATTCTGAGTTCACGGGAAGCACCCTGTAGGTTTTGATTCCCTTGCAAGTGTCGAAAATTTGCGGCATAAACGGCTGTATCTTTTGATTGCGTTGGCTTAGAAGTTTGATTTTTTCACAGCTTCAAGGGACAGTAGACCTGAGTAATTGATATAAATTTCAGCTTCATACCTCCACGCGTTCCTGAGAAAAAGGGTCTTGACAGACGGACGGACAGACGGACAACAAAGTGATCCTATAAGGGTTCCGTTTTTTCCTTTTGAGGTACGGAACCCTAAAAAGAAGCCACTAGAGATAATTTGGCAAGGTTTTTGGATTGTGAACAAAAACGAGCTTCTCGGCTCACATTTTAAAGATCAATTTTCGTTTCGAAGTTGGTACTACTCACTCCAGATGTACTCGTGTACTTACCTCCATGCTTCCACTCTACTTGGTATCGCAGTAGGTAATAAGTAGTAATGTGGCGCGAAATGGAAAACCCAGTGAACCTGAGAACGAAACAGATCAGACGCGAGCGTGGCGTGATCCAGTATTGCCACAGACAATATCTATCTAATAGGTTTGGGGCTCTATTCGAAACAATAGAATAGGGAAAGGGAAATTCACTGTCCCTGCGCTCAAGCGTCACGGCGCTCAAATGGAATTTTAAATCTAGCTGCTTAAGGCCGTTCCTGTACCCAGCTCACCCGTCACTGTCACCAGTACAACGCACAGAACTCTCGATATAGTTAGTATTTAACGCGTTTTAATTTCTATAAAAATACCGTCTAAAAACATGGCATTTATAAAGCTTTCAATGTACGCATATAACATGGGTAATTTTTCTGTTATATTTAGTTTTACACTGTTTGATATAATAAACTGGAGTATAGTTGGATTAAAGGTGCGAGTTAGAGGTTATTTTGGAATTAAATTGTATCAAGCGAAGTTTCGTGAAACGTGTAACGAAAGCTGTCAATGTAAGGGTAGTATAATCAAATATAACAAAAGTGTTTTTTTTCAAATTATTAACTTTTAACTTTTTTTTAAAAAGTATGATCTTAAATGAGCAATTTGACGATGCTGGGTCAGGGAACGGCCTTAAAGTTCGGTTTCAACGCCGTGAAGCGTAAGCAATAGGGAATTTCCCTTTCCCTTTGTAACGTTTCGATTAGAGACCCTGGACTTTTTGATGTAAAGATAAATAGGTAACGTAAGAGTTTGGTTTTGATGCGTATCATGCACGGCACGTTATGTGACGCAAAGCCACGTTGAAAAATAATTTTGTGTCTAATTTCTCTGTCACCTTTTAATTTTAGTATGAGATTCCACGCAGACGAAGACGAAGTTAAAGACTGAAGCTATAGTAACGTTTTGTACATTGTTACTCATGCATGAAGTCATCACATAGTGGAGCGTGGTGGAGCAGAGTTACGAGCTTACGAGTGACCTGTCGTAAATAAACAGGTTGGTACATAGGTACGTAGGCACAAAGTGCATACAAGTGCAGTGCACGCAACGAGGAAGTGATTGCTATGAACAGGTTTAGTTACTAGCTAATCGATGATTATTTAGAAGAACTCTCATCCATCAATGTTTTAGTTGTAGGAAACTTAGGTACTCTTTTTACCACTACTGAGTACTGTGTGGTCTGATGTTGATTAGTAGGATAGTAGGTATATCGTAGTATAGTACGTCGTATAGTAGAAGTATATCATACCTACTTATAACTAGTATTTTCTTCACAAAAAGGTACCAGTGGCCATTGAGTATAATTGCAACGTAGATATTGCTAGCAGAAATTCTTTTCTGCTGAAAAATTAGTTAGTACCTACATATTTCTATATGTAGGTACTAGTTTTAAGTATTTTTAATATTTCTACGCTGCACTGGGAGAATATGATGGTCTTGACATATATTATCCATTGTAATATCATATTTATGAAATAAACTATTCATTCATTCATTTTACAAGAAAATTCTTTGCAAAATCACCCGCCTTGTCGTGCTGTAAAGCTTTCATTTTATCCAACGCAGACGTATGTATTTGTTAAATATGTATGTTATGGGAAAGGGCATTTTATCTAATTTTAGTCTTTCACTGTTTTCAATAATATGAAAGAAACCTTTCCTATTAAAAATATATGGGAACCTGAAATTTCATGTTTTTTTTTTAAATATTGGAGTGGGCAATCGACTTTTTTTCGGATAAAAAGTAGCTTATGAACTTCCCCAAAAATTGAACGACCAAATTTCATCGAAATCGGTAGAACGGTTTAAGTGTGAAGAGGTTAACATATAGACAGACGGAAGTTACTTTCGCATGTATAATTTAGAGAAATGGGATTAGAATCCTATCCTATATACTTACTTACGTGCGAACTCGAAATAAGGCTACTGAGGTGTAGGTGTAGCTTAGTCGAAGATCATAGTAGAAGTAAGATAAGTACTTTACCTACTTAGTACTGTGGAGACTGGCCGAGTACAATCGGTTAGTTGTCACATTTTCTTCCAAAAGTAGGTAATTTTAAGCGTAGAATTGTCTAGCATGTATTTTATTTAGTCTTTTGCTATCGATTGTAAAGTACGCATCTCTCAAAATATAATATCAATTCGACTTAAAATCTATTATTTCTTAGTTAGACAGTGTTAGGGTAGTAATAGGGCCAGTCTTCAAGATTTAGATATTTTAATAAGTTAGGTATCGTCTTCGTGTCTTCGGATTCCACCGCTGATCTCCGTGTCTGCAGCATCTACCTGAGCTAACATCAACCCCCCGCTACATTTAATTCTCAAATGAGTCAGTCTTACTAACAATTAGATGATGTAATAATGATGTCGTTTTGTTTCAATGTTATTTCTCTCCCAGCTTGGTTTTACGTGTTATGCACAGGTGGTTCATTGGTATCTATAATAATATGATTACATGACAGACAAAGCCGTGGTGGCCTAGTGGTTCGACCTACCGCCTCTCGTGCCGAGGGTAGAGGGTTCGATTCCGGCTCGCACCTCTAAGTTTACTTACTTACGTGCGAAATTCAATTTGAATTTACCATGAGCTTTTCGGTGAAGGAAATCATCGTAAGGAAACCTGCACGCATCTGCGAAGTAATTCAAAGATGTGTGTGAAGTCCGCAATCCGCACTGGGCCCACGTGGGGACTATAGCCCAAACCCTCTCATGGTAAGCTGTAGTAGTAGTATGACAGACAAAAGGAGGAAGGACGCCATTTAGTAACGTAAACACTACCGGTTTGTGTGCACGTGATTACAACACTGATAACATGTGCACACTTTAGATTTAGTTATCATTTTGCTAATTGCTTTGATTACATCTTATCGCTTTGCAACGGGGTGGTGAGACTAATGTAGTTTGTAACTACCTACTTTCTTAGGTATGGAACGATAACTTTTAATACCTACTTACCTATTGAACGTAGCTATAAAAAAAATCAGCAATGCATTGACAAATTCCGCATACTAAATACTACCTACTACTACACTACACTACCGCTGCTGGGCACAGGCCTCCTCTCATCGCGAGAGGGTTTGGGCTATAGTCCCCACCCGGGCCCAGTGCGGATTGGGGACTTCTTTGAATTGCTTCGCAGATGCGTCCAGGTTTCAGGATGTTTTCCTTCACCGAAAAGCTCAGTGGTAAATTCAAATTGAATGTCGCACATAAGTAAACTTTTGCGAGCCGGAATCGAACCCCCGACACTCTGCATGAGAGGCGGTAGGTCGAACCACTAGTACCACTACCATACTAATATTATTTGAGATTTTACAGCATTTCTTTTGAAAAGAATTGCAGTAAAGTAGGCATGTGTATTATAAGAATGCAGGATCATTCATTATTTCCTGTTCCACAGACAAATATGGCATTCATAAACAATAGGATTCATTCCTATTATGATTTAAAGATACCTAAGTAATTTGATGTCCGAAAAATTCGACAGTAAAATGTGTAGTGGCGTACGATATTTCTTGACTGTAGGTGTAAGGCTGTAACACAGAATACGGGGTACTAAAATTGTGGCAGCTTGCCAACTGGGGAACGTGGATAAGGTGCTTTGTACTGAGATTACTTTCTTATCAGGAGATACACCGAATCTTAATCAGGCTTGATAGTCCAAATGCATTTGCGTTTTGGGAACGCTATATCGAAAGTCGTAGTGGATAAGAATTGTTGGTACCTAAGCCCACCTATACCTAAGTATAATTAGATATCTAAGAACACGTGACATTGTTATATCACACTGACAGGTTTGTGAAACGAACGACGTTTTGATTTAATCATTAAAAAAAAACATTTATCCTAAAATTGACTTATTGCAATTTTTGATCGGTTTCCTTTCCTTCTCATCAAGTCAAACCAAATTAGGTAACCAAAAATCGCTCGGTCTGTAGTCACGAAACTTTTGGCTAGAAAAAGGTGTCAATGAACGTTGGTCAACGATCTAAGCTTATAATAGTAACCTAGCCAATAATGTTCATGTTCAATGACTTCCTTTTAATGTCGACCAAGAAACAAAATTTTTGTTTTTAAATGAATTTTTGCTAGAAAGTAGCGCCATTTGGTTGCAAGAGGATATATAAATTGTGAGGGTTAAGTAAAGTACTTATTACCTACCTGCACGAAATATGTTTCATGCCATCATTGTTTTGCAATGAATGATGTTCGTGATCTTCGAAATTCGATATTTTGAACGAGATGATAAGTAGAACTCCAAAAGGGTGACGGAGGTAACTAAATCGATATTCAAATCTGTGCCAATCACATGTTTTTTCTTAACTGTCAAAATAAGTTAAGACCGGCCAGCATTCATGTACCTAAACACGTGAAAAAAAAAGGAGACGTATTAATGGTCAGTTTACACATAGCACATAGGTACCTAAGTATGTTGAATTCATATAAACAAAGTACTCACCCGGCGTCGCGGTTATCCAGGGAGTTGTTCGAAGGCCGGGGCACCAGAGGTCTGTAGCTGGACCTAGTCATTGTGTACCAGTCCTAAGTCTTAAACTACACACTAGCTCAGGTACGGTAGGAGCGCGAAGTGTTCACCATCACCGTCTATTATCACACGCTGATTGAGCAAACGATACGTCTCGCAGACGACAAAGTACTGATTATCATTGTTTAGCAAAGCCGTGCTACTAGCGACCGGCGATAAGCTATCTATCACACATCGAGGACGTTAAGTGTGTATTTATCTAGACTCGGCGTTCGGACGTTAAACAATAACATGGCGTTGACTGTTCTAAAAACAAATTGAAACTCTGAATGGACCGATCAATAAAATTTACTTGGGGTGAAAGCTCGGAGGCTGGGCCACGCCTCCCGGCCGGTCCTGTCAGAGCTTTCGTAACGTTCACTTCAACGCCATCTAGCGGGTGATAGCTGCACTAACGTTTTCCCTAGAGAGCATCTCGTTCACTCGCGGAGAACAGCTGATTGGAATGTATTGATTCGCAAGAACAACTTTCTCAGCGCTAAAAATAAACAAACTTGTCTCTATGAAAGTTTAATCAAGTGCCTATGAGGTAATAGAAAAATAAATTGGTGCTATGTTTAGAAAGGTCTGTTGAGTACTAAAGCGTTTTCTTGTCCTCCTGTAATTGCGGATTTTCGTCAGGTTTTTCGCCTGTAGTTTTCTCGTCACTTTCCTTTATAATTTCATCGAGCTCTTTCTCCGCGTTTATAAGGTCCTCCTCCGTTATGTTTAGATCCGGAAATCGCCTCTGTAATATCAAGCAAAAGTAGGTAGGTATTAAGGGCAAAATTTAATAAATAGCTTTTTTAATACAGTGCTCAAAAAGTAAACATTTCGATAACTGTTTAACGTGCCAAAAGAGAGCGTTTTTTTTCTTTGACAGCTAATGAGCGTGCTTACAGTTGTATTTTTACGAACACCTAGCTAGTGCGTAAAGTTTTTTGAGCTTCATCCTGTCCGTTTTTTTTCTTCGTTGTATTAAAAAATAGTCATAGTAAGTACTTCAAACTTTTCTATCCACACGTCGGTGCGTAGTAGTAAAGTCCAGGTTCACATCTAGTCCAATATGCCGGTAGGAGACGTACATTGCTGGTTTCGAAAGAACTCTTTAATAGTCGTATCCTCAGCGAACAAGCAATGTACGTCTACTGTCACAGTGGGCTGGAATAGATGTGAATCGGGCTTAAGTTGGATATTCTGGAGGTGGTCTGGTATGATGGTTGGCATCTGCAGCGAATCTTACATGGTCCAACCGGGCTAACATGTGGTCTAAACTCTAGATATGAAAGACTCAGTAGTGAGTCATAGATGGTCTACTGTTTACTACTGATGTCGCGTGGGGTCTACAACGTGTAACATACATAACCCATTGAAAATGGTGTTCAGAATCGAGTGTAGAATCGATTGCACTAAGGGCCGGTTCCTATATCCACGTAACGCCTCGTTTTGCCTACGGACGGTTAAAATTTGACAGATTCTCTATGGAACAAATGTCAAAAATCAACCGTCCGTAGGCAAAACGAGGCGTTTCGTGGATATAGGAACCGGGCCTAAGACAGGTAAGTATTTTCTTAATTTCGCTTTTTTATTGCACCCTTTCTAAAAGTTCCAAAACTTCCAAATCCAACCCTTTACACGTCTTTCGAAACGACAACGAGTAGATGAAAGATGTTAAACGCATCGCAGATGCGTGCAGGTTACCTCTCGATGTTTTCCTTCACCGAAAAGCTCAGTGGTAAATTCAAATCGATTTCGTCTTTCATACCGAGGTATGAGAGGCGGTAGGTCGAACAACTAGGCCACTACGGCAATAAAGATGTGTGTGAAGTCCCCAATCCACGCTGGGCCCGCGTGGGGACTATAGCCCAAACCCTCTTGTGATGAGAGGAGGCCTGTGCCCAGCAGTTGGACGCAAATAGGCTGTAGTAGTACTAGTCTGAAGTTTCAGTGACTTGTGTTACATGTCGTATATTAGTCTATGATAAAAGCAGCCTATGCCCAGCGGTGGGACGGTTACTGGCCTGTAGCTCCTGCAGCGAGTCCTGGATGGTCTGCTGCTGGGCGCGCAGGCGCCGCGGCAGCGTGAACACGGCCGAGAACAGACGCAGCATCACCCAGCACAGCGCCGAGAGGACCGCGTACGTTGCCATCGACTTGCCCATGGCCCAGTAGTCCACGCTCACTTGCTGGTGCTTCATGGTTGCGGGCAGGTTTCGGTGGATATACTAGAATCAACAGCAAGAGAAAAAGATAAACACAACAATTTCTGTTTTTGCCAAAGGTTTGAGTGGTAGAGATTGCCTTATGGCATTAAGTTTGCCTTTATATTAGTTTTTTAACTAATATCCATATTAATATTATAAATGCGAAAGTAACTCTGTCTGTCTGCCTCTTCACGCATCAACCGCTGGACCGATTGGGATGAAATTTGGCATGGAGATAGTTGGGGTCCCGGGAAAGGACATAGGCTACTTTTTATCCCGGAAAAACGCATAGTTCCCGCGGGAGCGCGGTAACCTAATTCCACGTGGGCGAAGTCGCGAGCAGAAGCTAGTATGCAATAAAGTTTAAATAAATAAACGGTTTTCATACAAAGAAAACTTTTATAATTTTACATATAGGTAAGTTATTTACTATTGTAGAAAGGTTTTAGAAGCAATTCTGCCCTGCTAAGCCAAAAAGCGCTGTCTCACTCAACCCACTCAAAATCGATTCAAATATGATTTAAGAAAGGTGCTCATCGGAAACATATTCAATTGAGATAGCGCTTTTTAGTTTATCAGGGCAGAATTGGCGGGAGAGAAAATCCTTGTTCTCCATAAATATAGCAACTTACCTTTGAATTAAATCTCGGATAGGTACCTACCTATACTTACTTTGAAAATCAAAATCACTTCCAAACTAATTGGCCGAAGCGGATTGTTTTCATTTTACGTCAGCTGGAGGCGACAGCACACGTGTAGTGACCCATTTCCCAGGTGGCGTGAAGGCGCTCACGAATTATTGATGACACCAGGGGCCGCCAACCTACTGTTGACACTCAAAGATCGACTTACGACTCTTTATTTTATGGCTACTGCCACTGACAAAGTCTCCAAAGTCGCTGACAAAAAAAAAAAAACAAAATGGCCAATGGCTGACTTGGGCGACACCTATATAAGTAAGCATGTATCACCTTCGACCAAATCGTTACTTACCATCAGGTAACCAAAAACAACGCCAATAGCACCCCCAGCGGCTTTTTCATTCGCGGTTACCCCCTTTGACTCCCCCCCCCCAATCATTGTTTCGGCGAAATCCTCTCTTTCCAAAAGGAATCTAAGTACATGCCTTTCAGGTTTCTACGACCAGCGGGCTTATTGTGTATGCCACTTGGTTATCGATCGCCAAGACGACCGGTATTTTTTCTGTACGAAAATGAACCTTATAATGTGTCATTTATTATCCAAGTGGTATGGGTCACTTACCCTAAGTTGATGAAGGTTGATTTAAGCACCTACCCTAAGTTGACGGACTCCTGGTCGTTAAATATGGCCGCCGAGCTGTCATTCCATACAGAAACGTCATTTTGTCCCATAGTAAAATTTAACGTTAACGGACGGTTTGAATCACCCACCTTAAGCCGCTGATGCAGAGTCTGTTATCGCTTAATCCACGCGTCATCTAAGTTGTTCAAGCATTTATTTATTATACCTAAGTAAGTAAGGATTCACAATCAGCCGGAGAAAAATGGCCCGTCAAAACGGGTGCCCGAACAACTCGGGCACCCGTTTGGCGCTCAGTAAATTTGACACTTAAGTCTTATAGTGATAGGTTTACTTTTGTATAAAATATTTATCTTGACACATATCGCTGCCGCAATATTACAAGGTTGTATGTTAAATTTTTTCCAAAATGTGAGTTATGATTAGTACGTCATTCTACATGTCTTTAGCTATATTTTACCGAAAATTTTATCTTAATATCGTCAAACTAATAGTCCGAAAATCCCGATGTTACATGGTTCTATGTTGTGGTTATAAAACTAACAAGGGCAACAAGGTCCTATGTTCGTTTGATTGTTATTTTATACTATAGTTATTTAATAGTGGCATGCTGGCACCTATTCTTTATTTGAAAAAAAAAACGGGTACTATGACATTTTATTTAATTTTCCTTCATAATACATATTAATATCCGTGTTTGAGAAAGCAAGTTATTTCAAGCAAAAAAAAATATTTTCGCAATGGAGTTCATTATGACGTGAATATTACTCACCAATAAATGTAATTAAACTCATACAACAGGTAAACTTAGTGAAACCTTACTGTATCATTCAAATGAGTAAAAACGACTTTCTTGATTTTCAAAAAGCAGGTTCGGAGCTTAAATACTCGCTGGTGCCGTTCTCTCAAGTAACGGAATTAAAGTTCACTCAATCGGTATTTGAAGTCAGCTACAAACAGTCTCACACAGAGGAAACATATAAAAAATTTAATTTGAAACCCCAAAGAACCCGAAGGCAGAATAACGGCAATATTTGTGGTACTCCAAAAATTATGAAAAAACCCGTTGGATACTATTAAATCAATGTTCAGGTGGATGCCATGAGCAGATGTGGAGTACTACGAAACTGTTTTTAACGAATAGTAAGCCAAAACGGAACTCATTAAACATAATACTATATTAAAAAAATCAATATTAACACCCTGTATACCGCTCGCCTGTGGCTCGTCCTCCAATTACCTGCTCCCTCTATAATATAGAGTATAGATTGGTATAGAGTCTATATATTCCTCATTTTTCCGCTTTCAATGAATAATTTTAGTACTAAGTACTACGCTAGAGACAAACAAAGTCCTATGTTACTGAACAGAATGTTTACCTGACTGGACCAAAGTTCTATGTAAATAACAAATTGTTAATATTTTAATAAATAATTGAATGATCAAGGTGTATTTTTGTATTTTTTGCATAATTATAATGTGTTTCTACAATTGACATATTCGTTTATCTACCAGATCTATAACCAGCGAAATATAGTTATACTTATTTTCAAAGCTAATTATCTCCGTTCGATGTTCATGTAACATACAACCTTGTAATATTGCGGCAGCGATATTATAAAGAGGCGTTATTAGCATATTGGAACGTATTTTCTAATGTCAGTTTGCTCCATATATTTTGACATATTCTGTAGGCACTGTTCGTCCATATGTTATTATAGGTCAATGTGTGCAAGCCCTGTAAGTTTGGTTGGACTGTTAGGTACTAATTTTGATTAGTAACAGTCCAGACTCACTCTTATGACAAGTGGCACTTATAAGGTTGATTTTCGTGCAGAAAAAGTAATGTCTTGGGAATCGCAAACCAAGTGGCATACACAATGAGCGCGCTGTAGTTTCGGCTCTGCGTTGTCTGTCAGTCACTCAGCCAGTAAGGTAACGCAAAAATCACATTACATTGTATTGATTTTGACACTGCAAATGGAAGAATAATGCATCGCATGTTAGACCGTATTATAACATAAACGTAGGTATATAGGTGCGGACTGATTTATATCTACTACTACTACTCAAGCCTATTTGCGTCCCACTGCTGGGCACAGGCCTCCTCTCATCACGAGAGGGTTTGGGCTATAGTCCCCACGCGGGCCCAGTGCGGATTGGGGACTCCGCACACATCTTTGAATTACTGCCCAGATGCGTGAAGGTTTCCTCACGATGTTTTCCTTCACCGAAAGCTCAGTGGTAGATTCAGATTGAATTTCGCACATAAGTAAACTTAGAGGTGCGAGCCGGAATCGAACCCCCGACGCTCTGCATGAGAGGCGGTAGGTCGAACCACTAACCCACCACGGCTTCACCTTCACGGATTTATATCATTATTCATAATTGTGGAATGTTACGTGCCCATGGAAGCGATAAATCGATATTGGCTGGCAATTAGAGGCGTGACCACGACAGCTGACCGTTCAGGGTTCATTTTAGATAGAAATATTGTACCTACTACGGTAAAGGCTGACAAACGGTAGGTAAGGTTACCTTATCATTAGCTTAGAATCATCATGACTTCAGTCGAAGACGAAGAATACTACGGTTGAACCACAGTATATACAGAATGATCAATCCAAATGGGTCAGTATGGAGAAGTCAGAAACTATGAGATATAGCGAAATCTGTTCTTAGGAACCATGGCTTCGATTTTAGATTTAATAATAATGACATTCAAACTTTTTTTTGAACTTTCATACATAACATAACCACGATATACATACAATAGGCACTATCGTACCAGTAGTGACACGCTCCGCCCCGCACCAACACAAGTTACCTCACCCCGCCCGCGGCGAACGTCTTACCACAGCAAAACCGGTAGGAATGTTCACTCACGCAGACGTATTTGTACAACATAACATTTTAGTGTGCAGATTACGTTCAGTTTGTATGTAGTGGGTGTGGCTGAACATGAGGCGTTTCTAAATCGTTCGATGCATAAACCGGTCCTGTGGCGTACTACTACTACTACAGCCTATTTGTGTCCCACTGCTGGGCACAGGCCTCCTCTCATCGCGAGAGGGTTCGGGCTATTAGTCCCCACGCTGGCCCAGTGCGGATTGGGGACTGCAAACACATCTTTGATTTACTTCGCAGATGCGTGCAGGTTTCCTCACGATGGTGCACACATCTGCCGGATTCCCGTGACCTTCGCCAGACCGCAGCTCCAACTTTGTGGAGTCTGTTATTACTTATTGCATTAACAATTACACTTCAAGGGTAACACACATAGTTTATCACATGTTGGATAAAAATAAAATTTGAAACGCATAAAAATCTGTTTATTATTTCCCTTTACATTAGCAATAAAGAATAACAATTCGAAATTAAATCAATTAAAAAAAGACATTTCGTAATCAACGAAAAATATATATTAACGCATCTGTCGCACTGGGCTACAAAAATCTAAGGACGTAGCGTCCATAGCGCGCAAAATCATAAAATTATAGTATTTCCATCGAAGAAGATTAACACCCGATTCCCATATCTACGAAACGCATCGTTTTGGCTAAGGGTGGTTAAAATTTTACATTTGCCATACATAAACTGTGATATGAGATTTTTTTTACCAAATAATTAACGTGCACTAATAAAATCTGTTTTGAAAGAATCTGTTTTATTTTATAAAAAAATGTGTGAATGACGACTCGAGAACTGTTGCAAGTAAATTATGCACCTAACAGTCTTCGGTAGAAATACTCGTATAAATGGAATTGAACATTACAAGTTCTTTTGCTTTATATAAGACAATATTTAAAAAAAAAAAATTAAACCGACTTCAAGTTTTGGGTCGGTTTACTTGACACCGACTTTACAGGCTGTCGGAGTTTGAAGTCGGTTTTTTTTATTGAGCATTTTTTTTCGACTACACTGTCCAAACATTGGATACAACGGGACTATATAAATATCGCTGTACCTAGTCTTTGAAATGGATGCCAAAATCATACACGTGCTAATAAATTCTGAGGAATTCCCTCATTTTTTCATGGATCCCATCAAGAGAACTGAAACCTTGGAAGTACCACCATTCGAATAAAAAAAGAATCATCGGAATTGGTCCACAATTGGCGAAATTACGCGTGGGAATACATAAAAAAAAATACACGCGTCGACTTCTCCGTTTTTTGTCGTTTGAAAACATGCTACTCGTCAATTGGCCTTCAAATCACAGATGAGTATGACCATAGCCATCTACGAGAATTATCGAGTAGATGGGACATACAGAGAATCTAAAGCGCAAGTCTATATAGTTCCCAAAACTAAAGGCTTTAAGGCTGTTCACACCTCCGCCGCGTGAAACAGCGGTACCGCTGAAAATTTGCCATTTTGAGCGGTTAGAACGCGGAGATATTTTATGAACGGCGTCAAGGGTTGTGTATAATGGACAAACGAGCGCAAATGTTCAGCGGTACCGCTATTCCTAATCTGCGGCGGAGGTGTGAAAACAGGCTAAGAGCTATATTCTTAGATCCATTTGGAGATCTCAAGATTAGCGCTAGTACGCTGTAGTAAGTGTATCTCAAGTAAGTACTCAAGTTACAAAGACCCAATTGCACCAAGTCCCTATTCCGAAGCAGAGCCAAGGTAATATATTATTATAGAACGGTGATCTCCTTGTGTGTAATTTTATGTACAATAAAGTTTAAATAAAGTTTTTTAGCTTTAATTTTTCTTTTTTCTGTAAATTTAAATGCTATTTGTAGTTTATTTTTAATAGTTTAACTTGTTCTTTTCTGAATAAACAAATTCTCTCATTTCAATAAATAAATAATATACACTTGACACACACACACGACAACCTTATAACACCATTGTTTTTGAATTTGGGTTTATAAAAATACTTTTGGGAACTAGTGTATTTGATTCTCTGGATGACCCAAAAATAATACTAACAAAATGGTTGATTCGAGAGATTAGGAAAGTTGATTTCTTACCAAAAAAATACATATATAAAGAAAAATATAAACAATATATTAACTAAGAGAATTTCAATTTTGGCTTAAAATCAGAAGTATATTATAATACGATGTATTAACAATGATATTGATAATCTTATTTAATTGGTATTCTCTATGATTATTAGAGAATAAGATACCTATTTAGTGGAATGGGTTAATAATGTCAATGAAAAAATATCACTATATAATATCGCAAACAATACTTTGTCTTTTTGATATATTTTTATAATATACAGACCGTTAATTATTCTAGGATTTAAACTAAGTATCTACATCTTTATAAAGTGGGATAGAAAAGTTCTAAAGTTCATTCGAGTTAAGAGCACGGCATATTAAATATACAAGATTTAAAATATCATTATGATTTCAAACGAATGCCATCTGTCTGGCATAGTATTTTTTGTCCGAAACTTTTTACGAATAACCTTTCCGAATGTTTATTCGGCATAATTCGTAATTGGCCGAATGGATGTTTACCCGAATATTATGTTGGCATAATATTGACTTGGCCGAATTTTATTATGCATAATAATTCTAAAAGCAAATGTCACAGGTTTTTCATTTTACATATAAGAGCTTCAAAAATAGTCATGAATATTTTACAAGAGCATATTCGTATCAGAGAAAAATACAGAAAACAACACCAGAACGTAAACATTCGTCCACCTTATGTCTTTCTAATAAGGTGCAAAATGAAACGTTATGTAGTTGACTTAATAAAAACTGAATAACCATTATGGTAAAGCAGTTCCATAGATTTTCCTTTTTCTTTTCTTTTCATCAATACTTACTGCTTTTTTTTTACACATTTACCATTAAGAAGGGAAGTTCTTTGGTATAAGTCAGTTCAGAGCTTCAATAGTAAATAACCATAAAAGAAAGCTAATCAAACAAAGAAAAATCGAATGTATTGAGTTTCTACGAAGGTTCAATGTCAAATAACATCACTAAAAATTGCAAATACAACAGAGAAAAATTCAAAGCATAGTGCGGAATATAGACTGTTGATTATATTATTGAAGAAGAAGATTCTATTATTCGTTCGTTCATATCGCCATCCTTATCTTGCTAATATAACAAAGCTGAAAGATTGTTTGGATGTTTGTTACTCAATCACGCTAAAAAGGCGTAGCAGATTTTATTGTAGTTTTATTATTTTTAGGTAGGCTGTAAATATTTGTATGCCGAATGGCTAGACATGGCGCTTTTCCATGTATCCATAACATCTGTTTTTTTTACCTGTTCCACAAATAAAGTATTTGACTTTGACTGAGATTTGCTTGAAATTTGGCAAAAAGATACTTTGCAACCTGAATTAATATGCTACTTTTAATTGTGATATTTAGTACTCATAAGCATTTTTTTTCTATTTTATGTGATTTGGCGGTATAGAGGGCGCCACGGTGTCGCAGTCCAAGTCGATCTGTCAACCTGAGTGACCATTGGACCTTTACGCTTTTTTAGCTTTTAATTCACTAACTTATGAGTATGACAACGTATAGGTACACATTTTGGTCTAATTTAGAGGGCAAGTTAAGTAGTAAAAGCTCGTGGATGATATTGATAATGTTATAGTAAAAATGATACTGTATAAGTTTTATTCCTTTTTTGTGTTCGGCGGTAACCCCATAGTTTAACCAGGGCCGGCAACCTTTTACGATCAAGGACCAAATAAAGTAAAGGCGGGACGCTATAGTGAATTAAAAATTCCTAAAATTTTCAAGATGGTCCTTGGTTCCATGGAAGGTCTGTTTGAGCAGTTTGAGGTTATCATAAGGTTGAAGAACTATAGATAGTGGCGCCAGTGGCCCTCATTAGCTTACTTTTAAGGCTCTTTAGTACAAAGCCGGTGGACGAACTATAATGCAGAATCTCAACTCAAATGAATCGGCTACCCTTAAGCTAGTTAAATAACCTGTACAATTTGGTACGTACGACGGAATCACGGCATGTTCTGAAGGCATTCCTTTATTTGAGTCCACGCCTGCAGATTCTGGCAAAAAAACAGGTCATGTTTAGTATAGGTACTTAATTAAATAAATCGAGATGTCGGTGAAAAAAATAACCTTACAAGAGCGCGTTAGACTCGCTTGGAGTGGGTTCCGTACGTTGATTATTTTCTATAATACGAATATTTAAAATACTATGGGATTTTTATAGGTTTTCCTATCTAAAATGTGGTGTCAAAAAGAATGTGTTCGGAAACTCTACGCAGGCTAAACCGATGTCAACATATTAAGTTTTTTGCAACTGCATTAAAAAATAAAATCTTAATGCTTGCTATCAAATATCAACCATCAAAATAGGGATGACGACAACTTCTTTTTCCTTAGTCTATCAGGAAGATTATTGAAAAGTATTGGACACGTATATTTTCTTTTTTCACGTAATCAAACTTATACGGAGATATATTGAGTTGAAATGTCGCGTGACGTCACGGTTAGGTACGATTTATACCTAACGGTGACGTAGTTAGCCCCCACTTTCCAACTTGAATGCGTTTTAACTTAGTCATTCTTTATTAATTTGATAAAACAAAAAATACGTGTCTAATATTTTTTTATTACCTAACTGACGGACTAATTAGAATTTCGATTTCTTCACCCTGTCGTCATCCCTATTGTGTGCAAGCATCGGCACGTAACTTGAGCGGTGGCCTTCGATGCGCAGAAGTCGAAAATAAGGTCTTATCGGCAGAGCGCTGCTTACAAATCGTGCGCGCACGCTTAGTGGCCCTTCAGTCGTAAACAAGCGCAGGAATCCCCTCTAATTTCGCTCGCCGCTCAAGATATGTGCCGATGCCTGTAAATACCAACCTTTTTGGCAGCTTTGACTTGCAACGATATGAAGCCGACGAGCGACTCGTGAAGGTCTTTGTCCTTCTGCTTTTGGAAATGTTCTATCTCTATCGCGGCCTTTTTCGAGAATTCCCTGAAGTAAAAAATAATCTCATTGAAAATAAAAATAGCGATCAAGCTTGAAGCAGCCCTAAGGTGACTCGATTTGCACAGAAAAAAATTGGTTGTTTGTAAAGTCGGTTTACGGACGACAATTTGATACGTGATAACGTCACGTAACGCTACAACGCTACTATTGCGTCAATATTTACGTGGACGCACCCGGCGTTCATCAATTGATAAGATGTTATCACGTCAAAAATCTACAGTAAATAATAATCAAGGAACACTTATGGTAGCATAATAAAGTAATTATGTTAAACTTATCTTTGTTGATTTATGCGTGATTTCTGTATGAAACAAAGTTCAAAGTTTAGTTTGATTGAATTAATGTTTCGCGAATAAATTTATTTATATTAATAGTGTTCCTTGATTTATTTTTTCGATTGTTTTTTTTTTAATCGAACTACCTTAATTAATAAACGACACTGAATACATTAATTTTGGTATGTAGGTTCCTTGGAGTGTGTAGGGGAGCATTAAGAGAGTATTTCCTGAAATTCCCACGGGAACGGGAAAAACGCAATTTTACATTTTATAGTTAATACGAAGTGCCGGTTAGTAATTGGTAAAAATATACTCACGCCAGCTCCTGCTGCGCTCGTTCGATGTTTTCCTTGTCCTGCGCTATTTTCCCGTCGAGAGCGCGCGTCGTCTGGTCCCGGACTATATCGGGATCGGTCCCTCCGAACAATCGGGACATGAGGCCGGATTTGCCCGCCGCCGCGCGGTTGCGTTCCGCTATCCTGGAACGAAATGAGGGTAAGTTCTGGAGTACTGGGAGAATCCTACTAATATTATAAACGCGAAAGTTTGTAAGTATGGATGAATGTTTGTTACTCTTTCACGTAAACACTACTGAATGGATTTTAATGAAACTGTACAATAATATAGCTTACACATCAGAATAACACATAGGCTACAATTATAAAGATATTGTGTATATAAGCTACTCGAAATACTAATCCTGCGCAGACGAAGTCGCGGGCACCAGCTAGTAAGATAATAATGTTAACGTGTTATGGTTTCTTAATAAGAAATCATGGGATCTCGTATCCCAGACATGCTGTAAGACAGTAAGGGTCGCGTGGGTATTCGTATACCGTGGGCGATAGGTTGACAACCTGTCACTACGTATGCCAATGTTGATGTTGATGATCTCATCATCATCATCATCATTTCAGCCGAAAGACGTCCACTGCTGGACATAGGCCTCCCCCAAAGCTCGCCACTCAGACCGGTCCTGTGCTACTTGCTTCCACCGGTTTCTTGCGACCTTCACGAGGTCGTCGCTCCATCTTGTTGGAGGCCTACCGACAGCTCGTCTCCCGGTTCGCGGGCGCCACTCGAGAACTTTCCGGCCCCATCGGCCATCAGTCCTGCGAGCAATGTGCCCCGCCCACTGCCACTTAAGGTTCGCAATTCTTCGGGCTATGTCGGTGACCCCAGTTCTACTGCGGATATTCTCATTTCTGATTCTATCACGCAGAGAAACCCCGAGCATAGCCCACTACCCTCAAAACTTTGTCAAAGGTGGCGTGATGTAACCTTGAAGGTCACTAACGCTCTGCCTACCCGGCAAGGGAATATAGGCGTGACGATATGTATGTATGTATGTAAACTGACAATAATTATGTCATCACAATCGTTATCAATCCCATACTGGGCAATATTATTTTATTTTTATTTTTACCAGCTCGAAAAACATTAACTAAAAAACATGTTTAGAATAGGGATGACGACAGGGTGAAGAATTCGAAATTCTAATTAGTCCGTCAGTCAGGTAATAAAAAAATATTAGACACGTATTTTTTGTTTTATCAAATTAACAAAGAATGACTGAGTTAAAACGCATTAAACTTGGACAGTGGGGGCTAACTACGTCACAGTTAGGTGTAAATCGTACCTAACCGTGACGTCACGCGACATTTCAACTCAATATATCTCCGTATAAATTTGATTACGTTGAAAAAGAAAAAATACGTGTCCAATACTTTTCAATAATCTTCCTGATTGACTAATATTATATTGATAACTGATTTAGTGGTTAAAATATCGTCATAACGTTTTGCTTGACCATATATGTATACCTATTGGTGAGAGTGTCCTGTGCGCTTTCCGCCGCTCTCTGCAACGCTTCGTGGTTGTGCGCAAGTTGTTGCAACGCGCATGCGTAGAACAGGTACTCTTTGAGCTGGTCTGCCAGCTGCTCTTCATCCTCCGCCACCGCGTCTATGCCTTCTGCTATTGAATCTGCAATGACCCCCTAATCTTACATGCTATTGGTACTTGAAAAATTCAATCAATAAAATAAAGGAAATGAATTATTGAAAAAAAAAAACACAAAATTATTGCTGTAGAGGAGGCCTGTGCCCAGCAGTGGGACGCAAATAGGCTGTAGTAGTAAGTAAGATGTTTCTCACCAAAATAATGGCCTGCCTTCTGGAGTCCATCTCCCATATCTTTTTCGATTACACTCCATTCACTGAATAGTTTCCCATAGTTCGCGTGCAGTTTGCATAACGCATAGTTCTTTTCCATTATTTTTGACCTGAAAAGGAATTTATTATTGCTTTAAAGAATGCTGATTTATTAGGTCGACCTGTATGTAGGGATCTTCTACTATCTAAAGTCCCGCGCCATCACATTTCAAAACGCTTTTTTTTAATTATTATTTAAAAAGCACCACCAACACCCTCAACGCATAGTTGATGGCTGTCTCAGCACGCACACATGTGATGGGAGTGTTGGTGGCGCTTTTTAAATACATTGAAGCGTTTTGAAATGTGAAGGCGCGGGACTATAGATAGTAGAAGATCTTTAACTATGTACTTAATGGAATCTTACAAGTGAAATTTGACCCACTTTCCGATTGAGCTGAAATTTTGCACGAATATGTAAATCGCGTGACAATGCAATATTATGATGACGTGGAGCTGATCTGATGATGGAGCTGGAAGGTGGCCATAGGAACTCCGTAATAAAACTACATAAACCCATCGAATTTGGGCTCGTTTGATTCGTATTGAAGGGTAGATGAAGGATTTACAAAGAAAAGTACAGTCAGCAATAAAAGCGTGTCCCAAAAATTTAATTTTTCAAACAACTTATTTACTATTAGGTATCGTACCAATATTAAAAATGCGAAGGTAATTCTGTCTATCTGGTACCTCTTCATGATTTAACCGCTTGACCAATTTAGATGAAATTTGGTATGTTGGAGTCCCGGGGAAGGTTAGGATAAAATATGTTACTGGTGGAAACTTTTAACTAATAAAGCTATCATACATCCATATGCATATTTAATATTATAAATGCTAAAGTAACTCTGTCTGTCTGTTACCTCTTCACGCTTCAACCGCTGGACCGATTGAGATAAAATTTGGAATGGAGATAGTTGGGGTCCCGGTATAGGACATAGGCTACTTTTTATCCCGGAAAAGCGCATAGTTTCCGCGGGATCGCGATAACCGAATTCCACGCGGGCGAAGTCGCGGGCAGAAGCTAGTATAATATAAATTTTGGCCCCGAATTTTATCGCAAAGACAAAGGTAGGTGTCCATGTCTTTGTTTGTTTTCACTATCATTTTCTTTTAACATAAAATCCATTTGTTTCCAAACATATTATGTAAGTTTTCAATACTAAAACTCTATCACCATTCTTATAGTCTTATCTAGACAGCTTATTATAAACAACACTTGATGAGGTTTTATAATTTTAGTTATAAAAATTTCCATACCTAGTATAAAGAAAATTTCCTAAGTTAGTCTCCAATTGTTTTCCATAGTTTTTCACAGTTTCTATTTCGGGTTCTGGTTTTTTCAGTCTAATGGACACGGACAGAGATTTCAGCTTATTTTCTGCTTGTAGTAAGTATCCTGAAAGAAAAAAAAGTAATAACACTTAAAATTATTTTGAGATAATACCTGGGCGATCAAGATTTGCTCGGGTGAAAATAGTTAAAATGAGTTTTACTAGAGCAATGGAATTTGTGCTTCATTGGCACTTAAGTGTTAAAAGCGTATACATGGTGGGTCAGAAAATATGGCAAATAATTAACCCACAGTATCGGCTTTCGATTCTAAGTATATTGTATAGGTCTTTAATTTTTTTTGAGTTGGTCAAAAAAACATTTTGTATAGGATTCAGGCGTCGCTCACACAACCAATCCCATATACAATTTTTTCTTTTTTACCAGCTCAAAAAAAATTAAAGACCTATACAATATACTTAGAATCAATAGCCGATACGGTGGGTTAATTATTTGCCATATTTTCTGACCCACCGTGTATAGTTTAATTTAACAAAAAAGGAAAACAAAGGAAACATTAACATGTATTCCATAATCTTCATGAAATTATTTGTATAAATGAATAACAAAAACCACCTTCCTGGTATGAGGACAATATTGTAATTATCTACTAGTTGAAATAGATTCAGAATGTAGAAGGTTGTTCAACTGAACTTTTGTTAAAAAATGCAATTCAATCCAATGAATCCAATTTGAAAAGTTACAGGAAAATTTATATTCTTACTGTTATAATCATATTTTCATCATTATATTATTATTTGTTAGTACATTTTCATGTCACAGGCCCATGGGGACCCGGTCATTCGCATTCATGGGGCCGAAGCCAACATGAGGCTTTTGGTACCTTTTATTAGAAATTATTATTATATCATTTGTTAATCTTTTTTGTAAAAGACAAAAACATCAAGAATTAATAAAATTTGACTTACCACTCTCAGTGATGGTTTCCCTCCAGCCATGCTCCTGCTGTAAGAAGTTGATGAACTGGTCATCGAAGCTCAGCCGAGGGTGTGAAGCCACTCGGAGTAGGAAATTCTCAAGCCCTGCCCGTCTACGCTCTATGAATTCAGGGTCTGTTGTGTCAGATTTCCTCCAGGAGTATAGGACCTGCAATTGGTATAATAAGGAAAAATATCTTTATTCACTCAGGAGGACATTTACTATTTTCTGAAATGAAGTATTTTTATTCATCATTAACTTCAAAATTGATGTGTCACATCCATTTTTTCTGTTGACTCTTCCAAGTCATTTTTAACGATTTTAAATAAACTTAACTACTTAGCTATATTTTAAGCAAAGAGTAGTAAATGTTTAATGTACTCAATAACTACAGTACCTTAAAAAAGAATTAAATTATGGTGCTTTGTAAAGTATTCGACGATTACAACAGGTACTATCTAAGGAAGCATGTATCACCACAGTCAGTCATCGGCACTAACCATCAGGTGAGATCATGGTGAAATGCTTGGTTTGGGAGCGTTCAAGTATTACGTAACGAAGTTGGGGGGTCTTGTAAAACTTGTCAGGGACAGGAGGGGGTATTTGAACTATGCGCTACGTAACATTGTTTCCGGTACTTTACGCCACATAATTGTGATTTTTAGGTAAAAATGGTCACTTGGTGGTTATGTAACGTTTTGCTAGGGGGGAGGGGGGCGTACAGAAAAACGTTACGGTGTGTTACATGGGGGGGAGCGGAAATCAAAAGTCTCCAACAATTGCGTTATGTAATACTTGAACGCTCCCTTATAATAAAAAAAAAAATGGGGATTATTTTTACCCGCTTCTCTGGCAGCGGTGGAACAATGCAGTGCGGATAGGTTACAAGCAAGTAGTCATGGATCTGTTCAAACTCTGTATATCGCCTCCAGATGGTACTGATTTTGGACTGCACCGTCTTGTATTCAGGATCAGTAACTCTGCAATAAGGGCACTTCATTAATAAATAAATAAAAAAGCTAATTAATTTCTGGATTATGCAAATGATATACAGTAAAAATACTATGATTAGTCTAGTATTAGCTATATTTTTCTATCTTAGGCCCTTCAAACACAGTGGGCCCCGCTACTTTTGCAATTTACATATACTTACTAATTATTTAAATAATAGTCACAGAGATCAAAAATAACTTTGAATAACAAAAAAATTGGCTCAGCAATAAAGACTTATTTCTTATGATGATAAGCTACATGTGGGAGAATAGCGTTCAACTTAAGGAACTAAATATTAACTTTTTTAATATTGAGGTCATGGTGTCACTACTACAGATAACTATCATCATAAATTGTAATAGCTTACTCCTGCCACTGAGTGTTATAATAGAGATTCAGTACTATGCCCCAGGCAATGGGAAACGGACGCCCAGAGAAATTAAGCGTTAATTGAGCCACTTTGAAACTATTATAAGTGTTAATTGGAAGAATGACATGCAACAGCTTACTTCAGATCAATCAGATAGACGGTGTAATGATCTCTCACGTGCAAAGTACCATTTGCACGCTTCTCTGATTCCACTATTGATATATCGACGTGCTTAATTAACGTGTCCTGCGGAAAACAATAAAAAACCTCACATAATATTATTCCACAGGTACGGGTAGGCGTTTCAACGAGAATAACAAACATACCTGGGACTCGTAATCTTCTGCCGTTTCTAGCGCACTAGGAGATCTTGAAGGCTTGATTGGTGAATTTTCTACAGACATTATATGTACAATTTAAGCGCCTTAACAAAACAAGGAAAACAATTTACCATTTACAGACAAAAATTGTTCAAAATCATCTCATGTCATGTGTCATGTCCAACTTGCGGATATTTTTACGTTTGTATTGTAATTGACATGGATGTCACAAGCGGGTAGACTGTACTATTATGTTATGGCAGTATGTATGTAAGTACATACTGCAGCATAGACTTTAGTTAGTCATGAAATATAGAAAAACATACAGTTTTTGATTATACTTTTTTCATTTTTATATAAAAAAAGATTTGATTGAATGCACAGGTCTTTTATTAAACGCCAAGAAGGAAAAAAAAAACATTTTGGCATGTGGAACGGAGCGTTAAAGCGTAACAATAGACAGCAGTATGGCCAACTTCAGAGGCTAAACGTCATTTAGTGTTGCGCTCGGCCGATGAGTTCCGAAGAAAATAATGAGTCGGATTATGCAAAGTCTGCAATGAAATGGTTTGGCAATATAACATGGCAATTTAATATATTTGAATTTTGAATTTCTTGAATCACTTTATATATTTAAATAAAACGCATTAAAATATCAAAATCCGTTTCGTAGTTTTAAAGATCTAAGCATTTAAATAGCAACAGACAGCAGAAAGCGACTTTGTTTTATACTGTTTATGTAGTGTAGATGGCAACCATAAAAGTTTTATATAAAGTTATTATGCTATTCTGCCAGGCTAAGCTCGCATTTTTTCTTTTAGTTAAGTACATCTTTATTGTGTAACTTTGCCAAATGTGGAATATCTAAGTTCAGCATAATAAATTGAGCAAGTTCCACCGTTTTCCCAACCGCCACAAATAAAATGATACTTACTACCTATCTATCCTATGAGCGTCTCTGTAAGCTCGTTAAGAAAATATCCCCATTTATTCTCGGTGACAAAATTACGAGTAGGTTTTGATGTCACTTTTTGTTTCTCTTTTACTTTAGTTTAGCTTGATTACTCGCTTCAGTGGAATAATTTCTAGTGTTTATATAGAAACACGAGATTTTTATTTTCTGCTTCGGTGTAGTTGTCTGTTTTTATTACAAGTTTTCTCATTTTACATTTTTTATTTAGGTGTACATAAACAAATAACCGCGTAACTATCACAATAATTGTGATTCTTCACTGCTTGCATCAGCCAATGTGTCGGACTGATATTTATAAACGTAATTCCTACAATATGTGCATCAGGATATTTAATAACCTCCCAAATGACTTGAAATTATTTAATAACTTGGAATTTAAGACAAAATTGTCCAAATGGCTACTGCAGAATTGTTTTTACTCAGTGAAAGAATTCATGGAATATAAATGTTAGTATACCTAGTAATGTTTTTCTAATCTGTTATTGTTTATATTATTTGGAAATAATAATAATAAAAGTAGATACTTTCTATATATTGTAGGTAGGTGCATTATAATATTTGCATGCCATTGCAGGCTGAATACTGTTACTTAACACTAAATTTTAAGATCTTGTATACATATTCTGGCAAATAAACAATATTTGATTTGATTTGATTTGATTTGATTTGCTCATTTAAAGTTGATAATGGTTTGGCCATGTACAGGTTTACACTACTTAGAAGGCGCTTCGCTTAAGCAATTAAGTAATATACCTACTCCGCATCGAAGGCTCCTTCCAAGTAGGGCTTTGCTATACCTTCGACCGCCCGGACGAAGACGAACCTCCTGGCTCCGTAACCTCAGAAACTGGTTTGGGAGGAGCACCAGATCCCTGTTTCGAGCGGCAGTCTCGAAAATAAAAATAGCCATAATGATCGTCGACCTCCGATAGGAGATTTATTTATTTATTTATTTATTTATTTATAGAGATGGCACCGGAAGAAGAAGAATACCTACCTACCTACTAAAATTTAAAGGTTCCATGTTTATTTAGGTACCTAGTAGATACTCAATCAAGAACTCTCCGAAAAGCCTATTTGGCCTGTTACTGTGAAACTCAAATAATACTTAAAAATTTGAAAATGAAAGAATAAAGTGCGGACGCAGACAATGAATTTAAACGGCTGCAGATTTATTAAATGCCGCGTTTAATTCGTCGTCCATTTGCGTTGGAACAATAAACGGGTATCTACCTACCTACTGTGACTATTGTGCGAGTATTAGGTAGGTACTTAGGTTTTTACTACTACTACTACTACGGCCTATTTGCGTCCCACTGCTGGGCACAGGCCTCCCAAGTCCCCTTAGGTTTTAACCTTATTCCAATTACCTGGGCGATATTGCGTTTTGCCATTCATTTGTGACCCGGAAGACGATTCTAGGTATATGATTCTATACGAAACTAGCTGACCCCGCGGACTTCGTACCGCCTTAAACCTCACGGAGCCCGAGACCTTTCCAACGAATGCAAAACCGTGGAAATCGGTTCGTGCGTTCTGGAGTTATAGCGTCAGGAAGGAAAACCCGACTTATTTTTATATAGTAGTAGATTGAAGCTTATCTCCACTCGTATTGAAAAAAGTAGGTAAGTAACTGGTCCTCTTTCGTATCGCAAACGGATGGCCAAAGGCATTAAAATACTTGCCTATAGGTGCTGGCGGAAGGCCTAAAATGGCTGCATATATGGTGTTAAAAGCATGAAAATCGGTAAGATTGATCTTTAGTCAATATAAATCAATTTGACCCGTAGCACCAAAACTTAAAAAAAACGGAAAGTTACATCGCAATCTTCTTTTTGAATGGGAATAGACATTTATGATACAAGTGCGGAAAGTAGGTAATTCCCAACGAGTGGATGGAGGTGCTCTAAAACACGAGTGGAGCGAGTGTTTTACACCGACACAAGTTGGGAAAACATTGAAACCTATCGTTTGTGGTATCAAATGAAAGTAATTTCTGAGCCAGTTCTGAAAATAAAAATAGACGTGTGCCACTAGCACTACTTACCAGTAAAAAAATATGTTTTTACAGGTAGATATGTATACCTAAGTAGATCGATTTAACACAAACATGAAATAAATTTTGAATAAGTACCTACAACGCTTTGTACCTATTCAAAATTTAGTTCATGTTTAGAACAAAAGCGGCTTCGATTCTATATTTGTGCAATACCTGAATGCCGCCATGCCGGTAGACCAGGGGTCTCATTCCGGACTCAAAAGGGGAATTTCATTGAGAAGCAAAACGGCACGGCGCTCAAATTGAACTTTAGACCTAGCTACTTAAAGTTCGGTTTCAACGCCCTGACGCTTTGACGGTAGGGATGTGGAAGTTCCCTTTATCTATGTAACGTTTCGAATAGAGCCCCAGGATTTCCGGCCAGGAAATTGAATACGATTCGATCCGAAGGCTGCGTAAATTACTCCTTTCTTACACATTTCGCCTACTAAACTCTCAATCTGGTTGATAAAAATAGCACCTTATTTAGGAGGTAATAGGTGGTATTTGCTAAAGCTTTTGAGTTACAATCGTAGCAGTTTGTCCTGTGAGACTGGTGCAATTTGGAGGCTTTCGCTGGGAGCTCGGATCAAGTGAGAAAAGCTCAATTGCTTAGACATGTTTTACAATAGTACATTTGCATTCAATAGTAAACAAAAAACTTTATTTTCAGATTACGCTTGGTCGCAAAATACCTATATAATACTTTGATATAAACTACGTAATCCTGATTCCTGATTAAAGTTCACCTTTAAATAAAGTATAGATATACACGTACAGTACTACCTTATACACTGACATACAGGGTAAACACACGTTGACTCTGTTTTTTTTTCAGAAGGTTTTGGGACGTAAGTAGTTCCCATATTTAAGTGACTCGACATCTTCTTTGTACCCCTCAAATAGCTTAACAATTAACAAATAATAATTCCGCAGCGTGTCCATTGCGTTTACCGTCTGTGTAGAACAACATTGCAGCATTGGGCCCACGGTGAATGGAGATGGAGTTAGGATTTAGTGTTTTATTAACTTGGTTCTCTTTCGTAAGCACAGGACACACTGTAACTGAATGCGTGTGCACGTGTAGCAACATGCACGCACAAGCATGAGTTGCAAGATGCTGAAAAGGGGTAAGTACCTAATGACCTTGAGCAAGCGAGGCAAATGTCTCAGCGGACAATGTCTGTTTGCATTGGAGGGAGCGAGAAGCAGGACCGCGGCATGTGGGCGATATACCTACGTAGAAAATCAGAAAAAATAAGATAAAAAAAATCCCACATTGCATGAACAATATAAATTAGCAAATTTTTTTGTATGAGTATGACGGAATAGTGTATTTAATTATAGAAATATGCGTTAAAAATAAACTTTTAGAATCGTTTTAATAGGATTAGAGACGTAACTTTTCATCGAACCGATTTCATGAAATCCTTTTTACGAAATAACAAGGTTTTTAAGTATATAGTGAATATTAACATATATTTTACTAGTCTAAATAGTTTTCATTTAAGTAAATATTGTTTAAAGAAAGCCAATTTAGGTCTTCTCAGCGCAGTGTTGCCAGATAGCTCCATCGCATTACCCCCAAGCCCTATTTAAAAAACCTCCAAATATGGGGTTTTTGTTTCAAAACCCCCCTAAAGAAATTTACTTCGATATTGTTATACAACAAACACCGAACGTAAGCATCATATTAAGAATTTATGTAGTTTTAATGAAGTTACTTACATCAACCTTTCTTGGTAGCCTCTAATTACGTACAACAATTTTTTTCCTCCGTCGCTCCCCCCAAAAATTCCGTCCCCACATTTTTCCCTCCAGGGTCCATAAAAACCTCCAAATTTGGTCGGTTTTCCCCCAATCTGGCATCAGTGCCTTAACGCACCATATCGTGCACGCATAGGTGTGACGCAGGCTAAAGAATCTTATCTTGAGACTGTGGGGTCCTTGCGGATACACTTCGACCCATTGGGATCTTTTGTGTTGTTACCCCTCTCCGTGCAGCTAATCCATTGCTTCCTCCACCTTCACCAATAGGCTAAAAGAGTGAAGTAGGTAGCTTCCTTGAGCTCATCGTACGATAGGGTATCTCGAGGGACATTGCCGAACAAGTAATCATGTAGATAAGTCTTTTCTTGAACAGATGTACGATATAACCTCTGCTGGGGTAGCTTTTTTTATACCAATGGTATAGGCAAACGAGCGTTATAGTATTGTCACTTTCTTCGCAATGAAAAGCGAAAGGGACAATCTTTGGGAAAATCAAAGGGACATTCTTCAAGGGACATCTCACTTTATGTGTTGGACTATAAATTAGCTGGCTTAATTAAGAGCAAATCAACCGTTGACTTTATTTAGAACTGTTGGCATCCAATGCATACAAATGAAGTTGCTTTGCAAACATCGTTACTTTGTGTCAAATAATCATTTAGGTCAATAATTGCTCTAACAACATTGGAGGCAATAGTCATAATTTGGAACTCATCAGTGTTTATGCTTGTTTGGTCTCTAATTCTCTATTGCTATTCACAAGTGTTTCATTTGGATTCGGTCCGTTTGGATTTCGTCTATGGACTAACGGATGTTTTGTACAAAGTGGATGATAAGATAAGATTAACTGTCAGAAAAAAAGCAAGACCGTGTTCGCTCAACAAATAAGAGTATAATTGTATTAAATTACTTAGTAACTTAGGTATATTTTTTCTGAAAGCTTACGCTAAATAGATATGCATATGAAGTGGAAATTACAACTAAGCCCCAGGCTATAACTAGTATTGCTATATTATTATTATTTGTTGGTACATTTTCATGTCACGGGCCCATGGGGACCCGGTCATTCGCATTCATGGGGCCGGAGCCAACATGAAGAGGCTTTTGGTACCTTTTACTAGAAATGTGAGATGGCCGCAACTATGGAGATCTGTCCTCCCAATACAACACGAGGCTGTACTGGCGGACAGCCCTCCCCAGTTGCCAAACTATTGCCGAGGAAGGAAGAGACTTGGAGTGGGCTATGTTATTATTATATAGCCAGAAATGAGGCAGAACTGTCTTATCTAAGAGCCCTCGCCCACAGCGACTTTTTGTAGCGATAGCTGCTGCCGCGGTACTAATTTTTTGCTGTCGCGCTACTCATATCGCTATCCTTTTTTACATCAAAGAGTAAAAAGGATAGCGATATGAGTAGCACGGCAGCATCGCTAAAAAGTCGCCATGGGCGAAGGCTCTAAGGCTTTACAGCCGCGAGTGGGTTTTAGACTGGCTAAGTACAGTTTCCCAGACCGATCTGTCTTTGGTTTTTGTCTCCAGTTCAAGACACCAACAGTTTCAAGGTCTTGTTTGACGCCCTCCAACCATCGTAGTTAGCCTTTGCCGCTACGGCCGCCGGTTTTTCATTCAGTAATATTTTGGGTAATCTGGCCTTATACGATGGAACGCCCCTGTGCCAGTAATTTCACCGGCTACCTTAACATCCTTAACCCCTTACCAGAACACAACAGTGTGAGCACTGCTATGCTGCAACATTAATAATTAAGACAAAATACTTACTATACTTAGTTCTTCTGCTATAGGTAAATACTAGCTTCTGCCGCGACTTCGCCCGCGTGGAATTCGGTTATCGCGTTCCCGCGGGAACCATACGTTTTTCCAGGATGAAAAGTAGCTTAGTTCGAGTCCCGGGACTCGAACCAAGTATCTCTATACCAAATTTCATCGAAATCTGTCCAGCGGTTGAAGCGTGAAGAGATAACAGACAGACAGACGGAGTGAGTTTCGCATTTATAATATTAATATGGATGTCAAGCTAAAAATAGTCCCGCACCGAATCAACCCTTCAAGTTGCTTCAAACGTCTAAAACGAATGTGACGTAAGCTGTAAGTATAGCACGACGCGCGGCGAAGCACTTAAGCGGTTGACGCAGAGCCTATTATTGCTTAATTCGCGCGCCTTCTAAGTTGAGTCCTGCTAGGTACGTATACCTACGTCAGTGCGCGCTGCGTCCCTGAGAGCTCCATTATTACACGTGATTTACTGCGAAAATGTCCTTTTTGACTAAATTATTTCGACTAGCGCTGTTTCAATGGAATGACAAAGGTTCCCGTCTTCCTTGTTATACGATATGTTAGACTTAGACCTGATTTCCAGACACGTAATTTTTTGGGCAACTATGATAATTAACTAGGGGTTTTCTAGACTTATTCTACCTATTATATAATAGGGTGATTCTAGGCGTAGGCGGTTTAGGCTGTGCGTTGATCAGTCATCAGTCAGTTTGTTGATTTTTTTTACACGAGTTTCCGCCCGCCCGCCGTAACTACTTTTTCCGGGATAAAAAGTAGCCCATCCCATTTCCTTTCAAGGGAAGGCAACTACATATTTCAATACCAAATTTCATTCAAATCGGTCTAGCTGTTGAAGCGTGACGAGATAACAGACAGACAGAGTTACTTCCGCATTTATTATATTAGGTTACATAGGTAGCATCGATAGTGATTAGGTAAGCATAAAAATTGATTTTCTTCTAAACTCAACTGCAATGAAATCGGGTGCATAGAAAAAATCCTTCCTATACAATGTGACCCGATTTCATTGCGGTTGAGTGTATTTTACCTGATGACCTTAATATATATCATCATTTCAGCCGAAAGACGTCCACTGCTGGACAGGCCTCCCCCAAGGCTCGCCACTCCGACCGGTCCTGTGCTACTTGCTTCCACCGGTTTCCCCTTAATATATATACTTCTATGAAATTTCACTGTATGGAGTGCCTATAAAGAGGGTTAGCCTTGATTTCACGGGATCTCATATTATGATCATCACTTGACAGATCTAGACTTGGTCACAACCTCATGTGTACCTATAATAAATGCTCTTTTAAGTAATACTTAGGTATACTTAAATTATTTTGAATCGGTCCACAGATTGTGAACGTGAACAAAAAATACATATAGTGGAAAATAGAACCTCCCTCCTCCAAGTCAGTCAAAAAGGAACGGTAAGTACGGTGCATATATTTATTTATACCTACTAATACTTAGCGTGTAGCTGAGACAAATTTATTTCTTCTACGGCGTGTAGTAAGTAACTTATTCATAAATATGCTGACTTGTTACTATTGTTAAAAGATGCGTGAAATAACATCGCGAGTTACTGAAAACGAGTACCTACAGCACAGGGGCTTCTTGGAGCTATACGCTTTTACTTGTTTATTATGTTTGAGCATATTTTTCAGGTATTTGACTACAATAATATTTTATCCAATTTAGAACCTTAATACAAAAAAAGACTCGTTTCAGTCAGCGGCAAAAAGAGATATAAATAATGCGCGCTGTTGACCAGTGTTGTAAACTACCCGCATACCAAATTTTCGGCGAAAGAAAACATCGTGAGGAAACCTGCACGCATCTGCGAAGTAATTCAAAGATGTGCGTGAAGTCCCCAATCCGCACTGGGCCCGCGTGGGGACTATAGCCCAAACCCTCTCATGATGAGGGGAGGCCTGTGCCCAGCAGTGGGACGCAAATAGGCTGTAGTAGTATACCAAATTTTGTTGCGATCAGACCAGAATTTTTCGAGTTAAACCCACACACATACCTACGGTCACGTGAATCCTACAGACTTATTATTAGTAGGTATAAAGATAAGTACTCATGATCTATCATTTAAGCTTGTGTTGCCTCAAATAACATATTCGTTAAGCTGTCATCATCATCATTTCATCATGTCAGCAGAAAGACGTCCAGTGCTGGACATAGGACATCCTACTAGCAGTAACTGGCCAAATTAGACCAAATTTTACATGGAAGAATTTGCATGAGAGCTTTAAATGTTTTCTTTTAAAATTATCGACTCCATGCGTGTCGCAAGCCGACGCGACGCCGATACATTCCTGTCGTGTTCATATTCGAGTTGGCACGTTAGTCACACTCCACGGGCACGGTTTCCATAACCCGAATATTATGCTTCTGCAAATATGGCTCACAAATATGATTATTAATATCCTGAAGTACATTTGACGACCGGATTGGTTCAGTTGGTAGTGACCCTGCCTTCTGTTCCGATGGTCGCGGGTTCGAGTCCCGCTCGGGCAACTTTGTGTGATAAGCACGAATGTTTGTACTCGAGTCATGGATGTTTAGTATTTATATATGTATGTATTTCTCTATATAAGTATTTATATCGTTGTCTAGCACCCATAGTACAAGCGTCGCTTAGTTTGGGGCTAGGTCAATATGTGTGATATGTCCCAGGATATTTTTTTTTTTAGGATAGGTCTAAAAGCTGTCATACATAATGTAGGAGGGGAACAGATTTCGCTATCTGGCATAAGTAGGTAGTTTCTGACCTATTTGGATTGATTACTCTGTACAGTGTACAGTATAAAGTTTTTTTATTTATTTATTTAGAACAGCCGATTTCATTAATATGTGTGCAAGAGTGTGTATAAGTATATTGCGGACTTGAGTGCACATAATAATAGTATTCATTATTGATACTATCTTATACTTTATATATTTATTATTTGTTTATTTATTTATTTATCCAAGCGATTTCAGAAACGGCTCTAACGATTTGGGCGAAATTTGGAGTATAGGGGTTTACGGGGGCGATAAATCGATCTAGCTAGGTCTCATAATAGATCTAATAAAACTTTCGGATCTTTTTACTTTATCAGTAAGTATTTTCTTTACCAAAGGTACGTAAACAGTGAAAACCACGTAAAACGTTCGGTTTATTAGGTAGGTACTATTTGACTGAGGTGTTCTTGTGGGAGATGCGAAAAGTTTAATTTAAAAGTTTTCGGCAGTCCTTGTTCCATTAGTTTCAGTGCTTTTGCTTAATGAACATTGTGTTTAAGTAGTGGTTTCCTTGATACCGTTGAGTGAAGTACAAATATTTTCTTTATGGTGAGCTTTGTGCAAAATTATTTGTGAGTGTAACAAATCCATACTTCATATTAATAAAATAAAATAAAAATATAAATGCGAAAGTATCTGTCTATTACCTCTTCAAGCTTCAACAGCTGGACCAATTTGGATGAAAAACAAAGTTTTTTCTTACTGTGATGCACTGACAAACGGCCCACCTGATGGTACGCGGTTTTCGCCGCCTATAGACATTTGCAACAACCAGAGGCATCAGCAATGCATTACCGATCTCGAAGATATTTAGGTCACTATTTTTAAAGGATCATTTTTAGGGTTCCAAATTCCACAAAGTTTGTCATGTCTGTCCGTCCGCCCGTCCGTCCCTCCGTTCTCGATTTAATTTTTAGGATAGTGATGTAACTAGAAGCAGCAATATAAGAAAGTAAGTATATCCCTAGGATCCCAGAATCTTTACTAATAAGAAGTCGACTGTAGAAGAAAGATTTCGCGTCTGTTACTTGAAAATGAATAGAAACTATCAAGTCGAGGGGACTATATAAACGATACTGAACACAAAAAATACGATTTTTAGTAAAAGTGTCTGTATGTATGTGTGTACCTTGTATATGTACGTATGTCCTTGTCCGTTTTAACTCGAAAACTATACTGGTCGGATTGCAACAAAATTTGGTATGGGGGTAGTTTATAGCACTGGTCAACATATAGGATATTTTGTATCCCTGAAAAACGCATAGCTCCCACGGGAACGCGCGGGCAGAACCTATTATTATATAATAGTACTCTACGGCAAAACATAACGGATGGAGTTAATCAAATAGAAGTTTCATAATGGTTTCTAATTTTAACTGGACTCAAGTAGCACTACCATGAGTTTACAGTGACCGTACTCGCTAGCGACTACGTAAACGATTTGTATGAAGAATTTTAGTTCAACGAGTGACCGCCAGGGGCGCTGTACTATTCTTCATACAAATTGTTTACGTAGTCGCTAGCGAGTACGGTCACTGTAAACTCATGGTATTGCTAAAGGTAAATTGCAAGGTGGATTAAATTTCCAAACTGCAAAGTCTTCATGGTAACATTTAAATTAAAGCCATTCCTTTAGCTTATATCACGTTCAGGGCCAACGTCTCCATTTTTCACACAAAAAACCCAAGCTCACCGGGCTCGTGGCTGAGAAGGTATTTGAAGGTATATTGGTAAGTTGCTAAGATGAATCATTAGAATTAACAAGCTCGCTCATAAATAAATCTTAACTCCCTCGTAACAGTTAAAATACTTTTGAATAAGGGATTTATGAATACGAAATGCTTTCCCAACTTCTAAGTGATTTTTCGAGAAAGATCTCGAAGTTTTACGATGGGAGTCTATAAGTACGTAGGGATCAAATCTGATTTAGAATCCTTAGAGGGACGAATCCTTACGTGACGGGTCGCAGGGTCCGATGATGTATGTAGGGAATTTATGAAATCAAATGAAATATATTTATTTAGTCATAGGTAATAACAATAGGTGAAAAGTGAAAGATTGCAAATGATAGTTAAATAGTACATTCTATGATGCGCCTACGAGTTTTAAAACTAGGCTTAAAGACTAGGTTAATGGTTATAATACCTATATATTATATAAGTATCAACATATATGGTTCAATAAATTGTTTACAAATCAAAATTATTATTAAGATATTCACTGACACTGTAGACATCTTTGGGCATTACCTATAATAAGTAACACATGGACGAACAGTGCCTAACAGAATATGTCAAAATATATGGAGCAAACTGACATTAGAAAATACGTTCCAAAATGCTAAAAACGCCTCTTTATAAAGAAGGACAAATGGGTGCCCTAGCTGTTCGGGCACCCGTTTTGACAGGGCCATTTTCTCCGACTGATTGTGAATCCTTACTTATATAGATCAATGTCTTTGGGATAATATCCTTACCTAACATGCGTGGGATTATCTGAATCCATACTAATATTACACAATTTGTAAATATATGTGTTTGATTCCGTGGTGGTCTAGGTAAATAAAATAGTTTGCCCTACCGCCTCTCATTGCTCGCACACCTGAGTTTACTTACCTATGTGCGAAACACAATTTGATTTTACCGTTGACATTTTCGGAGAAAGAAACAAATTTGAGTAAACCTGCACGCATCAACGAAGTTATACCATAACATATTATGTTAAATCATCAATCCGGACTATGTTTCGTGATGAAAGGAGGCCTAGGGCTCTATTTGAAACTTTACATATAGGGAAAAATTGATCTTGAGATCTACTTGCTTAAAGTTCGGTTTCAAGGCCGTGACGCGAAAGCGCAGCGATAGGGAATTTCCCCTTCCCTATGTAACGTTTCGAATAGATGCATAGAAATAGGCTCTTGTGTGTACGCTGGAATTTGGCGTGTAAGTAAGGTAACGTAATACAACAATGACCCGGAAAATCTAGATAAATAGCATGTTGATTTTAGCATTACCTAATAATGAAAGAATCAACTCTTCACGATAAAATTAATTTGTATCAGACAATCGCTGAACAAAATTTTGCAGTCGATTACTTCCGTTTGATTGAATATCCATCTTTGTATATTGTTTAAACAAAGAATATAAATTAGCTTCCGGCGATACTCGAGGCCGTTTGTTTCCATTTGATTTATTTTAAGTCTGTTCTCTCGAACTTGGCTAATGGTTCCATAAGTTTCCCCAGGGGCATTGGTCCTGTAGCTTTTTTCATAATTCAACATAATCCAAATCGTGAAGGAAGGATAAACAAACACACTTTCACATTTATAATATTAGTATGGAGTATGGATTACGCAGTCGGGTGTTTTGATTTTTTAACTGTTTTTGTTTAATTTAATGACAAATTACATTTATGAATTGGTCCTTTATAGAAAATCCCAACGATATTAAAGTTTATATAAACATAATAAATATACCTATGAAAAAATAAAATCTCAAACGTCTAACGTCAGAAATCTAAGGCGTTTAATACAGACGGTATCTTATACCTACTACTATAGCTCCTAACATGTTTAATATAAGAGCGTTGTGTTTCCAATCACTCTGATTTATCCTTACACGAGACTCGCTTAAGGAAATTAGTTTATCTCGTAATTTCAAGGGATGATAACTTCTTAGCAATTCTTCCAAATCGGATATTTATAAGACGCAAAGCCTTTGTGATAAAAGAGGATTTGGACTTTTGAAGCTTGTCCTACTTCGTTCATTTCATTTTCAATCTGAAGCTATTCGACTCCCTAAAAAGGCAAATGCAACATCTATTTTTTTTTTCAGTATAATAAAACCAGAGATAAGCTAAAGTAACTTTGTCTGTCTGTCTATCTGTTACCTCTTCACGCTTAAACCGCTGGGCTGATTTACATGATGAATAGATAAGTACGTAGTTCGTCCCCGGGAAGAATCCAAGGCTACTTATTATCCCGGAAAAACGTATAGTTTCTAGGGCGGAATCTAGTAATGTTGTGAATGTGAAAGTGCGTTTCCTTCACGACAAAACGGATAGTCCGAATTTGGTGAAATTTTGTAGGATAGTTTTTATCCCCATACTTCCACGGGTGTTCTAATGTTAATTAGGTACAACTCTTATAGTACCTCGATCTCAAAAGGCCACGTTTTGTGTAATAAGTTTAAATGTAACAGTTTAGTTACTTACTTTTTATCCCATTTTCTGCACACGACGACCTTTTTCACCTTACTCCGTTGTAATAAGCTCCAAAATGCACACAACTCATAGGTTAGTACTTAATAAAAATATATTAAGTACTAACATGGACCCTATGATGTGAGGAGAGGACATAATAATGAACTCGACTGTATGTCACTAATTTTACATCACCCTTGGCCGTAAAGTGGGATTTTCTGCCCGCTACGCGGATAGAAAATCTCACTTCTTGGCCAAGGCAAGACGTAAAACTTTTGACAAACCACGGGCGGTAATTCGTAAAGCCCCAGATCGCATATTTATGGCCCTCACCTTCGGTTCGGGCCATAGAAACCTGCGATCTGGGACATTTACGAATTCACCACCCTAGGCCTGTCTGTAATGTACTATAAAACCGCTTATTTAAAAAGGTCGGCAAAATAAATTATAATGGGAGCACGAGCGACACTCACATAAGTACCTACTCGCATGAGGTATTAGACATTCTTTTACGAGGCTCGTCGATCGTAAAGTAAATTATTTCTCCCACTTTTATTCACTCGGGAGGCAACCAGCTTAAATATTTACGTGCAAGCTAACGTCTAGAAAGTTCTAAAAAATACAGACCACGAGATTTTAGAATGAACTTTCAGGTTTCGGGTTTCCATTCCATTTATTTTTGTTACTTATCAAGATTATTTAAAGATAACAATATATTTTCCTAGAATACCTAACTTCCATTCATATTTTAACTTCTAGAACTTTTTTCTTCACCGTCGGGTTTTATAATCCGCTTATATTATGACCGGGCACGAAAACGGTATTCAAGTGTTACTTACTTACTACATTAATGTAAACATGCTTAAGTACTTAAAATTAGTAAACCAAGAAATATTATCAACTCGCGGAGGAAGTTATTCTATTTCTACTACTACTACTACTACAGCCTATTTGCGTCCCACTGCTGGGCTCAGGCCTCCTCTCATCACGAGTGGGTTTGGGCTATAGTCCCCACGCCCAGGGCGGATTGGGGACTTCATACACATCTTTGAATTACTTCGCAGATGCGTGCAGGTTTCCTCACGATGTTTTCCTTCACCGAAAAGCTCAGTAGTTAATTCAAATTGAATTTCGCACATAAGTAAACTTTAGAGGTGTGAGGCGGAATCGAACCCCCGACCCTCTGCATGAGAGGCGGTAGGTCGAACCACTAGACCACCACGGCTTTTTTATTCTATTTCTATTTAAATTTATTAGCTCTTGCCTACTTACCGGAACACAAAGAGAGCAAGTAAAATTGCATTTACCTACAAGTGAAATTGCATTTACCTACAAGTGAAATTGCATTTACCTACAAGTGAAATTGCATTTACCTACAAGTGAAATTGCATTTACCTACAAGTGGAATTGCATTTACCTACAAGTGAAAGCATTTAATCTAAGGCCTTGCGTTGGCAACGCATTCGAAATCTTATGATTCGTTATGCACCTGGGCCACAGTGATCCTCACCGTCAGACTTGTGTGCTCGTTTGCCAATAAAGTAAAAAAAAAGAACTCGATATTTGAAAAAAAAAACCAGCAACACCTCACAATAAACGAATCTATTTAGCGACACCTAAGATAAAATCCGCCTCTCATGCCGAGGGTCGGGGGTTCGATTCCGGCTCGCACCTCTAAGTTTACTTATGTGCGAAATTCAATTTGAATTTACCACTGAGCTTTTCGGTGAAGGAAAACATCGTGAGGAAACCTACACGCATCTGCGAAGTAATTCAAAGATGTGTGTGAAGTCCCCAATCCGCACTGGGCCCGCGTGGGGACTATAGCCCAAACCCTCTCGTGATCAGAGGAGGCCTGTGCCCAGCAGTGGGACGCAGATAGGCTGTAGTAGTAGTAGTAGTAGTAGTAAGTTAAAATCCATCAATTCCGTTTACGCTACTATCTGTAGTTTCTTTGGCACGCTCTAGTGTGCCAAAGAAATAAATACATAATAGCTACCTACTCGAGTGTGAGAAAGTGTTTACTTAAAACAATGCGAAAAGCAAGTGCGTGACTAAATTCTTTGTTTACACTACTTAAATACTTTGGTTGTTGTTACCAAAGTATTTAGTCGTCATTAGTTTAGTTGTGTTGTGCTAACTTAACCAGGGCCAATTTAAACCTAGTTACCAACTAATGCAATCAGTGCATGGCGTGCCGTGCTACATCAAGACATTCCTGTTCATAACTAAATTTTGAAGAACAGCGAATTTTCTAGAAACGCCGCACTGAAACTGCATTACTATGCTCATTGCACGTGAGAATCTTCGAGGGAACGGTTTCGTAAGACTAATAGGTAAATTCGATTGCTGCTTATAAAGAACTAGCTTCTGCCCGCGTGGAATTCGGTTATCGCGCGGGAACTACGCGTTTTACCGGGATGAAAAGTACTTACCCTATGTCCTTTCCCGCGGGACTTCAGCTATCTCCATGCCAAATTTCATCCTGATTGATCCAGCGGTTGAAGCGTGAAGAGGTAACAGACAGACAGACAGACAGAGTTACTTTCGCATTTCTAATATTAGTATGGATATGGATGTAATAAAATTTAAGTAAGTACGAGCGTAGGCCAGACCGTAGAGTAGAGTAGTCTCTGGCCTACTGTTTCTGCTATGAGATAAAAGTGGAAAAATTGTTGAATTAAGTAGTTTATTTTTTACTGAAGTATTATTTTTAAGGTGCTCGAACTAATTCGTACAACTGCTTATACAGTATCTCACTACCGGTAGTAGGTACTAAGGTAGTACAGATCTTCTACTATCTAAAGTCCCGCGAATTCACATTTCAAAACGCTTCAATTTTATTATTATTATTTAAAAAGCACCACCAACACTCTCAACGCATAATTGATGGCTGTCTCAGCACGCACACATGTGTTGAGAGCGTTGATGGTGCCTTTTAAATACATTGAAGCTTTTTGAAATGTGAAGGCGCGGGACTTTAGATAGTAGAAGATCTCTTCTACCTATCTATTACTTGCATTAGCAGTCACTAAATACATACTCTCAGATATCTACTTAAGGTTTGTTATTTTATCCTCCCATTTAGCTTTAGAGTCAGGGGTACTAAGCGGTAACTTTCTAGTCCGGAAGTTTGCTGATAGTATACGGGTACGCGAACCCGGCTTCCCGAGCTACTGTTGTCTCATAATGTTCCTTCCGAGATAATAGTATCCTCACCTAATTCCTGTCCACCTTCCCCCCACATCCCGTCTAGATTATCCCTGTTCCTTCCATTTCCTTTTCCTATCCTAATCCGCCAATCCACAGGTAAGCCGTGCCTTCGGATGCATGACTAGGGGCGAGCCTAGTAATAAGCGTGCCGACTTTGCCCTGGGACCTGGTGAACCCAGATATATGGCTAGCCTTATCTCAGCATGCGGGGCTCTGCTGAGATGGACAAATATCCCTTGCTACTCGTGGGAACGCAATGGTTTCGAAAATAAATAAAAACTTTATAAATGGCGGCGATGCGGTTCGCAACTCATCACGTCTCGTTTCCCATAGAGGCGGAAAGTGGCCCATGGAGAGCCGCTTTGCTACGATGAATGTCAGAGGAGGATTGAAAGATAAATTGGACGATGTATGTCAGATGATGCAAGACAGACAGATTGACGTGCTGTGTGTGAATGAGACGAAGCGTAAAGGATGCGGCTCCACGAATCATGGAACCTACACGGCATACTGGGCTGGTGTTCCCGATACCAGTCGAGGCTGTAAAGGTGTTGGAGTAATCCTTTCTGCAAGAATGACTGAGTGTGTGACTGAATTTGAGTATGTGAGTCCCAGACTTCTGTGGATAAGAATGAAAGTTGGACTCAACCGAATTTTCATTTTGGGTGTTTATGCACCTACTGATGTGGGTTCGAGTGGGTCCGTTAAAGAGCGCAAGGAAAGGGATGACTTTTGGGATTGTGTGAGAGATGTTTTAAATGAGTGTAAGCAAAATGAGAGAGTTGTTATGCTAGGTGATTTTAATGGTTGGGTCGGAATTAAAAGGGATGGATATGAAAAGGTTTTGGGCAAATTTGGTGACGAAAGAGTGAATGAAAACGGAAAGAATTTGTTAGAAATTTGTTTGAACAGAAATCTTGTTGTGACAAACACCATGTTTAATCACAAAAAGATTCATATGTATACTAGAGAAGAAGGATATTCGAGAAGTATGATAGACTTTGTAATTGTGGACGAAAGGCTGAAAAGTAAAGTGACGGATACCCGGGTATACCGAGGTGTTGGTATCGACACAGACCACCATTTAGTCGTCAGTCGAATAAGAGGACTCTTTAATCGATGGCGGCACCGGGTATCTAAACAAGAGACTATTTTGGAACGTGTGAAAGTAGAAAACTTACAGAATGAGAATGTACAAGAAGAATTTCGTAATAAGTTAAATGATCGGTTTGATGGTATAGATGGGATACAAGAAATGGAAGTTTTATGGGAAACATTTAAAAATAAAGTGGTGAGTGTTGCTGTTGAAGTGTGTGGGGTATCCAAAAGAAGGAAAGGAAGAATGCAGAAGAGTGAATGGTTTGATAAGGAAGTACGTAAGGTTGTATCCGAAAAGAAAAAAGCATGGTTAGACTGGCTAGCAGTTAAAGCTAGTAAAAGAGTAGGACAGGTGACAAATGAATGCGTTCAGGAAAAAAGAGAGTTTTACAAGAAGCTAAAAGAAAAAGTGAAAGCAATCGTGGATAAGAAGAAGAGTGAGTGGTCAGATGCATTAGACCTAAAGCTATCAGATAGCTTTAGGTCTAATGTAAAACTGTTCTGGAAGTCCATAAGAACTGCCCGTGGAAAGTCGGCCAACTCGGAACTTGGCAAAATCAGGAGTGAAAGTGGAGATTTGTTAAATGAAGAGGAAAGTGTGCTAAAGAGATGGAAAGAATATTTTGAAAGTTTGTTTGGAAAAGGACAGGTAGTAAATGATGATTGCAACGAATTTCAAGACGATGTGAATAAAAGTGAAATTAGTCTAGATGAAGTAATGGAAGCACTGATTAGTTTGAAAGTAGGTAAGGCTGCTGGGTGTGATAGAGTTTCAGCTGAGATGCTTAAAGCTGGAAAGGGTGTAGTTGCGAGTCAGCTGTACCGCCTTTTCAACCTGTGTTGGAGGATAGGCCGAGTACCAAGTGACTGGTGCAAGGCTGTAATCGTACCGTTGTTTAAAGGGAAAGGGTCACAGCAGGACTGCAAAAACTACCGGGGAATCAGCCTCTTAAGTGTTGTGGGGAAATTATATGCAAAAGTATTGATTGAAAGGGTAGTGAAAGAAACAGATGAAAGGATATGGGATGTTCAAGCAGGATTTAGAAAGGGAATGGGATGTACGGACCAGGTTTTCTCCTTACGTGGCATAACCGAAAAGTTTTTGGCTAAAAGTCACAAGGTTTATTGCGTATTCGTGGACCTGGAGAAAGCTTACGACCGAGTGGAGAGGGATGAATTATGGAAGGCCTTGTCTATGAAGGGGGTGGACGACAACCTGATTCGAGCATTAAAATCTCTATATGAGAATTCTAGTGCTTGTGTCAGGGTGAACGGCGCGTACACTGATTGGTTTAGGATTGATAAAGGTCTTAGACAGGGATGTGTAGCGTCGCCGTGGCTGTTCAACGTGTTCATTGATGACTGCCTAAAGGAATTGAAAGAGAAAGAGTGTGGCTTAAGAATGAATGAGTTACTCGTCAAATGTCTCCTTTATGCGGATGATCAAGTAATACTTGCGTCATCAGCTGAGGAGTTACAAGAGATGATAACAAGTCTGCATGTGTCATTAGAAAGAAAGGGTATGAAAATCAACGTAAGCAAGACGAAAGTTCTGGTTTTTGAAAGAGATGAATTTAGGACGCTGTGTGAAATTATGATAGGGGGTAAGAAAGTGGAACAAGTGGATGAATTCATATATTTGGGTTCAAAATTTACTAGGGATGGAAAGTGTGATGGTGACATAGAACGAAGAGTGAATGCTGGAAATTCAATTAATGGGGCATTGCATGCTTTTATGACTAGCCACAAAGTCTCGGCAAAGGCTCGAGTGGCTGTACATAGAGGTGTGCTAGTGCCGACACTTATGTATGGTAGTGAAAGTTGGGTATGGCAGAAGAAGCACGAAAGTAAAATCAATGCTGTAGAAATGAGAGCATTGCGGAATATTGCAAATGTTAAATTGAGTGATAGGGTAAGGAATAGCGTGATAAGGGAGCGGTGTGGTGTGAAAGAGGATGTAGTGACAAAAATAGAAAAAGGTATGCTATATTGGTTTGGTCATATGGAAAGGATGAATGAGAGAAGACTGACAAAAAGTATTTATATGGCTAGTGTGAATGGAGGTGCTGGAAGAGGAAGACCGAGGCGAATGTTTTTGGATCAAATTCAGGACAATCTGATTAAAGGCCAGGTCAAAAGTACTTTAAACCGACGAGCATGTATGCGGAACGGGATGAAAGTTGAAGAAGCGAGAGAAGTATGCAAGAGTCGTAGCAAATGGAAAGAAGTGGTCTCTGCCTACCCCTATGGGAAAAAGGCGTGATATTATGTATGTATGTATGTATGTATTTAGCTCCATAGAAAATAGTTTCTTTTTTTTACAGTCAATGTCAAAGGAAATCCTTTGAAATGTGGTTTCCAAAAAGCTTTTTCATTCGTTTTCGAGGTTTTGGGATTCCAACTGTCTAACTATCACAGTTCATGTGATAAAGCTTGGTGACAGACGGACAGCCCGGCAGCGGAGTCTTAGTAATAGGGTCCCGTAAACCTTTGGGTACGGAACCCTAAAAAGAGCCGATAGATAATTTTCAAACCGCTGAACCGATTTAATTCAAATACTTGCTTCTGACTGCGACCTTGATCGTTTGTCATCGTTTGTGATTCGGTTATACCTAGTCTTCCCTCGGGAACCAGATACACACGCGAAACTCATAGCATCGGCTCCTTTTTTGGGTTACAAACAGTACTTACCATAATATTTTAGTGTGCTGTGTAGGTTCCGTTTGTATTGAGTATTGCTGGTGTGGTTACTTTGTTTAAAACTCTAAAACGCCGTGAATTCATTTAGTTTTTCCCCTCCTTGTTCGAACTGTTCAGGGTGATAGTTTTTCTTCTCGGCTTTATTACGTGATCCTATTAAAATTGTAATAGCATTCGGTTTAAGTTCCGGTTCGGTTCGGTTCGGTTTGGGGCTATATTCGAAGTCTTAAATAGGGATCTCCCTGTTCCCTATAGGATCGTTCACGCGTCAAGTTGAATTTGAGATCTAGCTGCTTAAAGTTCACGCGACGCGTGAGCGATTCTTTAGGGAACAGGGAGATCCCTATTTAAGACTTCGAATATAGCCCCTACATTTCCCGAGCAACAAACATTTCTGCTAAAATGGAAAGTCGGAACAATTGCAGCTGAAGTGAAAAATACTTTTGTAATGTAGGTAAGTACTCTTGGAGTAGGTTCTGTAAAAGCGTCGAAGATTGAAATTACTCAGTCACTGCATACTACAAAATATTCTTTATTGTATTTTTTTTTATAACTCTGTCTAATCTCTTCATTGTATTTTTGTCTTAATATAACAATACATCTATTTTATATACCTTTCTTAACGTCATTAACTTCAAACTGTTTGCATGCGGTGTCTGCCTTTAAGTAGCTGTGCAATTAGCTATAGAAACATTTACATGTAATATTTTATAAGAATGTAAAACCGCTCTGATTCGTTGCCAAGTGGTAGAGAATGCTGGTCGTTGTGAATGCCACCTACAAAAACAACTTAGTACAGGTTTACACAATTAAGCAGGCAAAGACGTATTATTAGTTAAGAAAACCAAATCATACATAGAGAAAGTGTTCATAGTAATCTAGACCGCGACCATTCATTGCATGCTGAACACGTTTGTGAAATGAAAACACTGAAAACATTTCCATTTTGTATCGCTATTACACGGAGGCTTTTTCGGAATATTCAATGTGCCTGCCACTTGCGCATAAAGTTGCGAAGTTTGAAATCCGAGCTTAAAGTGACACCGTTTCGCGTCGGCTTATTGGTAATGGAAAGTCGATTTAAGGGCACATTAATAACCAGTTAGAGAGTTTCAATCATATAAGTACTTACCTAGGATATAGAAATATTGAGGTTAGTGGTTGTTAGCTCAGTATACTACACCACATTGATATGTAAAATACTAACGCGTATTCTAATTTGCCTTTTTTAACAACAAAGAAAATGATAGATTCAATAAATGTAGACTAAAGTAAAATACATCCCTTTTGACTACAAAATTTAGTGCTTTTGTCTTAATAGAGAAAAAACTTATGAGTTAGTTGCACAGGTATCCTGTAAAATCATGGTTATACATTTGCACTACGTATCTTAGGACGAGCCGATGTGAGTGAACGCATAGGAAAACCGGCACAAAAGTTCATTATGATCTGAATAAATAAGTTAGTTAATAAATACGTTCTGATTTTTTTGCAGGCTTGTTTATGATGTTGGCCTAATGTATAATCCAACTTTGTGACCTCGAGCGCCGAACGCAACATTGTCAAAAAAAAAAACGATAAGATTTCGGTTGCTTTTCAGATTTTGGCGATTCTGACCTTAAAAGACTAGTTTTTGATACTACCTTCTGAGTACGTTTTTAAAGAAGACTTAATTTGCTATAAATATGAGACCAGAACCGTCTCTGTGCACCCAATAGCCCCAGGGAGAAAATATTTGTAGATGTTTTACCTTGTTAACAGGAAAAATAGAAAAATGTTGGCCATATCTGTTTATTTTATAGAGTTTTCGATCGGGATCTCGCTTCAATTTGATTTTTCTCTTTACCTCGAATTTTACCAATTTCCGATAGGTACTGACAATGGTGAATCCATTACGTCTGCGTTTACAGGTGAATCTGTAGGCTTTTTGATGAAGTAATGAAGTTGATAACGTAGTACACACTATATCAAATCCATTCAGGTCTATGAAGACAAGTGTTTGTACTCGTTGTTAAGTGTATTTAGTTCTATATTTATTTTAGATATACATATTTATTTTGGTTTAAAAATCTCTCCTACTATAGCAGTAGGTACGAATAAAAAAAAGTGGAATGTCACATTTCATCATGCATTTGGCGATCTTAATAACTACAAAACTATTAGTCTTAGAAACATGAATTTAGTGTAATTATTTAGCTCATAATTATAAGTATTTAATCAGCTCGAAGTTATAAGTTAGTATCACGGACGGACGGGGTAGCTGTAAGCGAAGTTTCAGATAAAACCAATGTCCGATGGCGATTAGACCGCCTGCTGTATACCTAACAACATGTTTTCCTGATCTTTTTTGTTCTGTTCTTTTTTAGGGTTCCGAAGTCCACAAGGAACCCTTATAGTTTCGCCATGTCCGTCCGTCCGTCCGTCCGTCCGTCCGTCTGTCCGCACTATTGCTCGGAGATGCTTAGTTCTAGAAAGCTGTAATTTGGCATGAATATGCATATTAGTTACGCTGAGAAAGTGGTACAATAAAATGTTGAAATATTTTTTTTTATAGGGTACCTCCCCTACTCGTAAAGTGGGGATGTAATTTTTTTTTCTTGCGTACCCCATGGTGCGGTATATCGTTGAATAGGTCTTAAAAAAATATTGTGGGTTTGTTAAAACCATTTTTTGATTAAGTGATGCGTTTGTGAAATATTAAGCTTTAAAGTGCTATTTTTTGTTAGGGTCACGTGTCCCCCCCCCCTGCCAGCTAAATGGTGGTATTTGGGTGGCTGAAAAAAATCACGGTTGTGGCATATATAACGTAGTTGAAAGGAAAACTATCACAGCTAAGTAGGCTGTACAAACTTACGAGTAATAGTCGACCAACTTATGATGATGATTTTTCTCGAGTGGCAGGGGCGTCGGGCGGGCACGTCATTCATACCACAGGCTAGCTAGATGCTAATAAGTCTTAGAAAGGTACTGTGGCCATCGTCAACTTCGGAACCCTATACTTTGCGCGTGGCCCGACACGCATTTGGCCGGTTTTTTTCTCTATTGTGTGGTGTTAAATAAAGAGTATTTGTATTGTATTGTATTGTAATGCCCGTGTCCACAGAAGCAGCCCCACCCATTTGTTATGCCATTGGTTGACAAACGAACACACAGGCCACCTGATGGTAAGAGCCTCTGTGGCTTATGGACATATAAGGAATCATAAGATCGCAAATGCTTTGCCAACCCTGAGGACCAAGATGGAACATGGCTGTCTATGCTGATTATTTTAACGGCTCTATTACCTAGAAGACAACAGTGAGCACTGCTGGTAAGATGTTAGCGGGTATGATGGTGGTACCTATCCGGACGGACCCGACATAAGCGCTTACCATCGGCTGTAAAATGTAGGTACTTTTATATTTACATTAGGAATGCTTTGGACAGTTGTAAAACTGGATTAAATTGAGATTGCCTACGCGATGGGAATTCTGGGGGGATAGAATTGGGTTAATCTGCGTATGATTACAGGAGTTATGGTTGCAGGGCCTCGATTAAGGTCACAGATGCGCAGCCGCAAGACGAGACTTAGATAGAAAGAAGATTTTTTTTTGGAACAAAATGGTTTTACAGAACATTTACACAAGTATACACACACAAACCATTTTAGGCATACCGCAACACAATTCATCGAAGGTCTTATAGGTAATATTAACTTATAGAAAGTAGGTACAGCAAATCCAAGTACAGTACAGCCTAACTGATCATAGTCATTATAAATTAAAAACACATTCCTTAAATAAGTACCTAGTTATTAACAATCACTAAACACATGCAGGAAATCTTCAAGCATTACTTACCAGAGTCTGAAAAGTTACTGTTAGGACCGAAATTTCCAAGATTACATTCACACGCGCGTTTCACTGTAATAAAGTACAATATCTTTAATGTAAGAATTAACCAATCAATCAATCAATTTATTTATTTATTTTGTCAAGACATAGGTGTTTAAGGTGTTACAGTACAATGTTATAGAATCCTTATGCTTAGCCCTCAGGCATACAAAATATTCTTAAAAACTATCCAGCAGCATGCAATAAATACACACATCTTTTAATCAATAATGGTCGTCGAAGAATTCATTTAGTGAATAATAAGCCTTATTAACAAGATAGTCAAAAAGTTGTTTTTTGAACATGCTTACATCATCTATTTGTGAAATTCCATGTGGTTTTTTGTTATATATTTTATGGGACATTCCAAACACGCTTTTCCCAAGTAAAGCGGTTTTAAAATACCAAGGCCCGATTTTTCCACGTTTGCGAATACTATTAAATAAAGGGAATTGAGTCAGTCTAGTAAATTCTTTTCTGACGTGTAAAAGTGCCCCTATGTGGCCAATTTGCTGAATAAATGATTGAATTTTGAATTTTGAATTGAGTCATATTGATTTTTACATACATAGCAATTTCAAATATATAGAGACATGTCAAAGTTAATATTTTCAGTTTATATTAAGATTATTTCAATTAAGAGTGGTTAACCTTCTTGCTGATCCGGAAACTTAATACTAAGTTGAAAAACCTCGAAGAACCGTGTCTGTCTGTGAAGAGCGTTGTACTCGTCACGGTAGTTCTACAACTGAAAAAAAAAAACCTTTTCTCAAGCTTCAAAGATCATCACCAGTTGTTTTTTTGCTGAAATGTGAACCTCGGTAGACGGCTAGTATCGAGTATCAATATTTGATTGACACCTAAATATTTTAAATTAGCTTCTGCCCGCGTGGAATTCGCTTATGTTTTTTTTCGAGAAAAAGTAGCTTCCTCGGGAATCGAACTATTTCCATACTACATTTCATCTAAATTGGTTGGAGCGTGCGGAGGTAACAGACAGACAGTCAGATAGACGGTCAGACAGAGCTACTTTCACATTTATGATATTAAAATACATTTACAATGTTTACCTCTCGCAAAGGATTTCGTTAACAATCCTGAGAGGTAACGCCGCCAGCGTTATGGGCACTATGCCGCCAAATGAACTTTTGGAAGGTTTTCTTTAATTTAAATTATTTACATTGTATATGTCATTGTATTATTATAATTCGTTTATTTATTATTATTAATAATAATTAATTGTTTTTAAATAGGTAGTTTGTTTTAATTGTATATGTTTTTTAGTTTTACACTGTTTGATTTAATAAATCAACTGAACAGTAACTTTTCAGCTACTGTTATCGTTCCTAAAATTGAGAATTAATTAAAATTTAATGTCAAAAAAAAGTTAAATATGGCTTATATGAATGTCTTCGTTCTACCAGATTCAAGCTGATATCAAATGAATAGTAGGTAAATACCACCCCATCTACCTCACATGGCGCACTGAAGGTATTTTGGTTGACGACGTGCAACGTGCTATTGTAAAGCCTGCCATAATTCCATTAAAAGCATTCCCAGAGGTTTCCAATTCTGAGCTAAAATAGGCTATTATAATACTAGTATAATAAAAACTCGGCAAGCCACGACGTTTGTTCTTTAATACTACAAGTTTCCCAGAAATTATACTGAGAATCGTTGGAAATATCACTTCTTCAATATCGCAACTACAACGCGAGCTTCCTTGGCTAACTTGAAAGTAATACCTACCGTTGGCCGAGAACTAGTTAAGTACCTACTCGTATCGAAATTAGATTTTTTGATTAAAATTTTAGAGTTACTTGAGAGTATGATGGCACAACAATATCACTACGTTATAATAATATTATGGTTCCCCTTGTTTACGCATATTTTTTTTTGGCAGAATTCGATTTTGCATAATCAGTATAGGCATAATAGTGTTTACGCCGAAACTAATCTCGCATAACGATTTTTCGTCGAATTCTATTATGCATAATCTATTTACGCCGAATAGTATTCACGCATAATTTTCGAATTCCGAATATTATTTAGGCAGAAAATTACTTTCGCTGAAATTTGTTACGCCGAAAACTACTTTCGCATACTTTTATTTTCGCCGATTTAATTAAATGAGTATCCTGTAAAACATCGATAATTATCTAAATAGGGAGAGGGGGATTTTTACTAAATGATAATTTCGTTTACTTATATAAAAAATAACCTAACCTAACCTATGCGAGTCGACTTTGCTCCAAACTTTGGTGTTACCGCACACCGTGAACTGCCGAACTGTATCTAATAAAGATAAGTATGCTGAACAAATTATATCATACAAAATTTTATACTTAGCTAAAATCGTTTATGACATACATACATTTTCGGAATTCCAGTTTTCGGACTAGCAACTTCATATGAACTTCGGCACTCCCTACATTAATTGTTGTTTCGGACATAAATTCGGACAATATTTCGGCCTATCAAAATTCTGCTAAATTACTAGTATGCCAAACAATATTATGCGTCATAAAATTCGGCCAAGTCAACATTATGCCAACACAATATTCGGGCAAACACCCTTTCGGCCAATTAAGAATTATGCTTAACAAAAATTCGGCGAAGTCAAGATTCGGCGTAAATAAATTATGCGAAGCCTGTTATGCGTAAACAGTTTCGGACAAAAAGAATTATGCCAAATAGATGGCACCCTAATATTATACATAGAGATAATCTACTACAGGAAGTCCCTACTACTACTACTACAATCTATTTGCGTCCCACTGCTGGGCACAGGTCCTCTCACCACGAGAGAGTTTGGGCTATAGTCCCCACGCGGGCCCAGTGCGGATTGGGGACTTCACACACATCTTTGAATTACTTCACAGATGCGCGCAGTGCAGAGTGCGTGCGTCACAATGTTTTCTTTCACCGAAAATCTCAATAGTAAATTTAAATTGAATTTCACACATAAGTAAACTTAAAGGTGCGAGCGGGAATCGAACCCCCGACCCTCTGCATGAGAGGCGGTAGGTCGAACCACTAAGCCACCACGGGTTCAGGCCGACAGGAAGTCCCGCCCCTCCACAATTCAAAACGCATATTTGACGGCTGTCTCAACACGCACACATGCGTTGAGAGTGTTGGGTGTGTTTTTTTAAATACTTTCCAAATACATTGAAGCGTTTTGAATTGTGGAGGGGCGGGACTTCCTATCGTAGGTTATCATACATACATACATACATAATATCACCCCTTTTTCCCATAGGGGTAGGCAGAGACCACTTCTTTCCATTTGCTACGACTCTTGCATACTTCTCTCGCTTCTTCAACTTTCATCCCGTTCCGCATACATGCTCGTCGGTTTAGAGTACTTTTGACCTGGCCTTTAATCAGATTGTTGTGAGTTTATCTCTACCTATTAATGAGCATTGGGCTGGGGATTAATTACGCAGGTGGTCGAAAACAAAATAAAAATAAATCGTATTCAATCGGCGTGATAAATTATCGCCGATCGCCCAGATTGATGCTCGCGAGTGTTTGGGTCGGCCGAATAAATGGTGTCCGCTGAAATATTCCCCACATTACGTTGACCTGTGAAAAATGCTGTTAATGTAACACGAGTGGACGGTCCAAATCGAACTGCCAATCCATACTTAATATTATAAATGTGAAAGTGTGCTTGTTTGTTTGTTTGTCCTTCCTTCACGTCGCAACGAGTAGACCGATTTGGATGAAATTTGGTATGGAGATAGTTTGAGACCCGGACTATAACATAGGATTTTATCCCGATATTTTCATGGGAACGGGTTTTCCACGGGTTAAACCAATTTTTCAACACTTCTATAACTATAACTTTTTATGTATATAGTACCATTGGGTACGCGAATTCCAAGTCTACGCGGGACGCAGTTCGTGGGCATCGGCTAGTCAAATTATAATCCCTTAGAATACAGAATCCGGTGATAGATAATTTCCAACTCTTAAATAAGACGCAGCATCTGTAGAGTTTGAGTCGAGAGTTCTTGTAGGTACCTAGTTTTATTTCTCTGTTTATTAACGATAGTCACTTCAACTGATTGCAGGTAGCGGTTTTACTAGGAGAGCTCAGAGTAGTAGTTTAAAGTAGAGGAGTTTAAAATGCATTACCATACCTTTTATTACATAGGTACATAAGTTAATGCCTGCTCCACGCTGGGGTAGGCAGACACCACAAAAGTTCTCAGACCATGACCTGCCTGTCTCAGACCTGCTTCTAACTTAATAAGTATCTTCCAAATCAAATCTTAGTTATCAAGTAGAGAAATCGATAAACTTTCACAATTGATGAACACAATATGTCTAGTCACAGTCTAGTCATAAAGTTTTATGACATTTTAAACATTGAATTTAATTGAAAACATATTATTATTGCCTTTTGACGCCAGACGGGATCGTTAAATGTATGGTACTGGAATTTCAATGATTCGTGGCCTTGAAATTATACCTACTTATATTTAGGTGTATTAATAACGTTCGCTGTTATGATTATGAGGTGTTTAAGATATTACAAGTGTATTAATAATAATAAAATAATAATAAATATCTTGGGACATTTCACAAATATGACCTAGCCCCAAACTAAGCAACGCTTGTATTATGGGTGCTAGACAACGATATAAATACTTACATATATAAATACTAAACATCCATTACTCGATATTGGTGAGATAGTCTGTCGCAAAATAACCATTTCAGCATACATATGATGTTAAGTTCGTCTATTTACAGATCAACCTAATAAATTATGATGCATACAAGATAGGTACAGCGCAAAATTCTCGTACAAAACTTTACTATTAATTTCCCTCTGAAAATGTTCCACAAGGGTTAGAAACTTAAAATAAAAAAGTTTTATTATTCAATGGCGCAGATGCTCACATTCTAGACACGGGTTACATTACAGTATAGGCACATAAAACTCGAGATGTGGGTTTAGGCAGAATATAAACATAACATGTAATGTACAATATACGGCCTATGCAATATAAAAGAGCTTGAATAAGACATGAGAACACCTCATATTGTGTGCCATTGTATTTTTTACTTCCAATAAGAACACTTTGATAGAGTTCGAGTGAAGAGGAATAGAAAGTGCGTCGTGCTCTTGTGGAATCTTCGTTTGAGTAGTTGTTCTGTATAAATAGTAATAAATAAGTTTACTTCTAAGTTATTTTTATTTTCTTCTTCTATGTACTTAAAGATTTTATTTTTATTTTATTTGTTAAGTTGAAAAGTCAAAACGTGTCAGTAATCGCATGTTGCTCTAAATTAAGTACGTATTCTTTAATTTATGTTCTTAGTGAGATATGTTAAGGATTTCCTTAACATCATCGTCATAAGTAACAACAACTATTGTTACTTAGCCAATATTTATTTATAAGTAATTCTTTGTTAATTTCTGTTTTATCTCCAATAAATAAATAAATAAGTACTATCGAAATAGCAGACGATGGGTTAATTTTGGAGACATTTGTACAGTGTTTTTACAATTTACATGTTTGATAAATGAATTCAATGAACTCAATAAACGTGATATACGTTTTACCAAATATGATATACGAGGCACATTCGTATGCATTGCGTTGTCGCATAAAAGCTGTCTAGTGAACCTTCACTTTTATTAGGTATTCGATATATCCTTTGAACGAGAAACAATTTTTTAAATTGTAGAGTAGGTACGTTTATTGCAAGTATAAAACATGACAGAGACTGTTTTATTTTCATTAATAGAGTCTATGGAATCGAGTTAGCTTTAACGTCCAGTGTGAGTACGTGACCAAAACTATGAAAAGCGTGACAGACACCAGTCGAATTTTAACCGAACACGAGACATGAAATTTTATAAAAAAGGTTATTTTATACATACATACCTTTCCTTCACGCCTTTTTCCCATCGGGGTAGGCAGAGACCATTTCTTTCCATTTGCTACGACTCTTGCATACTTCTCTCGCTTCTTCAACTTTCATCCCGTTCCGCATACATGCTCGTCGGTTTAAAGTACTCTTGACCTGGCCTTTAATCAGATTGTCCTGAATTTGATCCAAGAACATTCGCCTCGGTCTTTTTTTATGCCATTTTTAAAAGAGCTAGAACCCTATCTAAAGGTTTGGTAAAATGCCACCTCACGATCGAGAACGGTGAAAAAGTGGGGCGAACAGGACACAGCAGCTTTTACTGAACCAAACTTGGTTTAATCTACAGAGCCAGACCCTATTAGTGATAAGAATTACTGAAATGTAACACTGTTCATCAATGCTTGCTTTTAATCAAAAGTATAACTATCGCAAACGATATCGGCCTTACAAAACCACCGCAAATTCAAGCGTTCTGAACTCTACTGTTAACAGTACAGAGATTATTTCGGATTGACATAGTCCGAGCCAACTTTTTCAATTAACTCTACCGACTTCGGAAGTAATCCGCAGCCAAATCAATGGACTGATCTAATTGACACTTTCAAATTATCCAGGCTTATGAAAACGTAGCTTCCGTTTCTCAGCGATTGTTTCTGGCTGGATTGTGAAACATCTGCTTTTCAGTATATATTTCTTTTTCATTCTTTAAGATAGAAAAAAGGTTTTATAGATAGAGGCTCCGGGGATTAACACGTTTCTATCGAAAGCTACTTTCTTGTTGGACAAAAAAAAAACATACTTATTTTTATGGGCTTTGGCTGGCAAACTATTAAACAGGCCAGCTGATTGAAAGTTGTCACTGTTGCGCTTGGATGTAAGGAATGATAAGATTACAAATGCGTCACAAGTCACAAACCATGAGGATCACTAAAATATTGAACACCTCGAACAGCTTGTAATTATTTCACCACATCCCTTATCCAAAAGTTAGTCAGAGCTCACGGCGGACACGGCCTAGCACGATTTCGAACACAATTCGAATGAAGTGTCAATGTTTGCGAGCGAGGACGTCTGTGTGCGTGCGAGGACGTCTATACACTTATAAATGTGTGTGTACCACTACGCGGGCCAATCATTCACTCTCCATCTCCGGAAGAAACAAATACGGACAGTAAGGGCGAGTTGGGCGCGAATTGCGAATAAAATATGTGCATAGTATCATCGGGTACGAAAATTCGAACTCTACGAGTGACAAAGTGGCGGAAAATGGCTAGTAGGTATTACAATAAACATCTACTATCAAAAATCCGATTAACTTATGAACGGGAAAGTTTAAAGAGCTAATTTTGTTGATTACTATAATTGACAGGTAGGTATTGTATAGACCACATACTTAGATATACTGTTAGCCTACATTGGAATATCGTGTAGACAAATTTTTTATATCGACAGTCCAACATGATCAGGGGTTTGGCATAATGGATATCCCTATTCCAAACCGAACATTTCCAACTAAGTACTCTGTCAACTGGAAGAAATCAATTATTGAAATCGGAATCCAACAAATCACTATAGCTGCTATTTTGTCACAGTAGCGTTAATAGTATTTTGCGTTGGCAAGTTCAGGCAAATGTGTATTTATCAATCGCTTCGAAGCGAGCAATTAATAGATATTTCGCTCGAGCCTGTGCAAGTTAAATGAATTTAGTTCGCTACACGTGTAGCAACTTCAAGCGGAGCGGTTTGTGGGAAACAAAGAAGCGTAACACATGTATACATAATGTAGATTTGTTCTAATGGATTTTCTGACAGCAAAACTCATTAACTGAAGTCAGTTATAATGAAATGGCAGTACTCAATAATCGAATCTGTTATCACATCAGTATGTTTGTTTTACTTTATAATAATGGCGGCGGCGGTACTTTAATACAGATTTGAGTCAAGGTACTTTTACTTAAAGTATGAATTTGGAAATTAGACAAAATAACGCTTTGTATGAGAAATTATTTATTTGTATAGAAACGCGCGAATTCACTTCATACTAAACAAGAATTAAAACTACTTACTAAGAATTAAAATAACTAAAATATTTGAATATTCAATTTGAATTAACCACTGTGCTTTTCGGTGAAGGAAAACATCGTGAGGAAACCTGCACGCATCTGCGAAGTAATTCAAAGATGTGTGTGAAGTCCCCAATCCGCACTGGGCCCGCGTGGGGACTATAGCCCAAACCCTCTCGTGATGAGAGGAGGCCTGTGCCCAGCAGTGGGACGTAAATAGGCTGTAGTAGTAGTAGTAGTAGACATGAAAATTAAACAAAATCTGATACCGGCCCCCGCGGCATGGTACTGAAGATGGCAGCATTTCCCCGTTGTATGCGATGCTCAAGCGTTGAGCGAGGAAGCGGCCAGCTCTTCGGTCCCTGGTGACGTCGACTAATCTCTTTGAAATTTCTTTGTAAAGATCAAGAGCTTTCGGACCCCACGGACCAAGTGTCTCGACACCAAAAGGTATAAGATAAGAAAATCGGATTCTTTCGGTTCCTGATTCAATTGCAAATAACAAGAAGTTCTAAAAGTGCCAAGGGCCAAGGTAAGATGCACAAAATCAGTATAGTGCGTGTAAACAGAATCAATAAATATCACCTGTTTTTTAAAAAAAGTTACTACCACTTCAGCCTTTTTACGTCCCACTGCTGGGCACAGACCTCCTCTCATCACGAAAGGGCATGGGCTACGGTAGCCATGCGGGCCCAGTGCGGATTGAATTACTACGCAGATGCGTGCACGTTTCCTCACGATGTTTACCGTCACCGACAAGCTCAGTGGTAAATTCAAATTGAATTAGGTACGCACATAAATAAACTCGGAGGTGCGACCCGAATTAAAACCCCCGAACCCTGAAGCGAGGCGGAGGTTGAACCACTAGGCCACCACGGATTCTCCCAAAACAACAACTCTCAACTCCCAAACACAAAACAATTATAAGTTATTTCCTATTTTCACGGCAGTTGCAATCTTTTGGAGGGAGGTCAAGCGAGTAATGCGAAGGAAAAATATTTAGCTACGCCTCGGTGCAAAAGGTCGTTAAAGGCCATTCTTGCTTGAAGTAAGTATCCCTCTAAACTAAACGGTTAAATTATATTCTCGGTAGTATTGCCTTATTTGTTGACGTCGATTTTTTTATGAAACAAGTGTCGTAACTAAGTGTATTCACATTGTGCAGGAAAATTTACTAAGAGGCGCGACGATTACCGCCCACTCAAGTGCGATTCATCATAGCAACGTAGTCTTTAATAGGCTTTGAAAAAACTCAGGTACTAAGTAGCCAAAACCTTCATATTTATCTACATGTAGATTGTTGAGAAATAGATTGACGAGACGATATTTTAAAGTGGATATTTTGAACTAGTTTAGGGCCACACTTCAGTTGTTTGAGGTAGAAATACACACATACATATCGTCACTTGTCAACTTGTTCAACTTGACGCGTGAGCGATCCTATAGGGAACAGGGAGATAATTAAGAATTCGACTAATGCCTCTGGTTAAAGACTTTACTTTAAACTTTAAAAACTGCCATGAAAGAACTGGAAATTGCCCAGCGGGCTGTCCTTAAGGTGATGCTGTTTAAACCTCGCAGATTTTCAACTAACATCCTTTATAAGGAAACAAATGTTTTAAGGGTGCGCCAACTATACATTTCAAAAGTTGGCGTTACCACCCACAAACTAGTTATTAACACAGAATTTTCCAACTCTTTCAACACGACGTATCTTTAGAATCCCTCTGCCGACAGTGACTTCTAGTTTCGCGAGGCGTCTCCCACCGTACTCACACTCATTCATCTACAACAAAATCTCCCAAAATATTGCGAACTTTAACCAACAGTCTATCCATAAAGCAAAACGCTCTATTGAATCGTGGTTAAAAAATCTTGACTACCAGGATACTGAAGACCTACTTGCAGTTTGGTATTAAATCCCTCCCAATCACACGCCCACACAAACACACACACAGACTCGCGAATAAACAAAATCCACACACATCCTACATAAATTAACTATTAACAACTCACTACTAACTTAGACTTACACTCACCTTGATCTTAATTACAATTATTAATCCCCTAATGTACCTATGGTTGTAGTTTGTAGTTGAATAGGTACCTACTTACTATAAAGCTAAATAGCTCTAGTTCTAATTGGCTTATTGTATCTATTTCCTGATCCTGTTTTTTTTTGTATGTGTTCTAAAATACAAATTTAGTTTAATTTAGTTAGATTAATAATATTTAGTATGTCTTCATTGGGCTCCGCGATACAGGCCCAGAGCCTAGTGCGGAAACCGCTGCCAACTAATGTAACTTTTGTAAACCAACTAGGTGTCCTATTATTTGTATGACTGTATTCTGCATATTTTTCTGGTAAATAAACATTATTCCGGTGGAAGCAAGTAGCACAGGACCGGTCTGAGTGGCGAGCCTTGGGGGAGGCCTATGTCCAGCAGTGGACGTCTTTCGGCTGAAATGATGATGATGATGATGATGAAACATTATTCTTATTCTTAAACACTGGCATTCGGGAAGCTTCGCAGTGTCTTTTCAACCAAATCACCGCAGGCGCCGCCCATGCGAGTCGAATTCACTGAGTGACCTCTTTCTCAAGTTTATTTATTATCCTGTAATAAGAAATCAACAATTAAGAACGACTTGTCTTAATAAATGTAAATTCAAAGCGTGATGCCCATTCAGGTTGTTCAAGATGGAAATTCCAAGGGAATAAGTCAATACTAATATTCAAAAGTCTCCATTATAAATCACGCCTGTCTTGAGAGCGAAGCATTTTCAGAATTCGCTTGAGATATTCAGAGCAAACCATTACCCAGCGACATTCGCCCAAATGGACAGCGGTTTAATAGGGATGACAACAGGGTGAAGAAATCGAAATTCTAATTAGTCCGTCAGTATTGTTTTATCAAATTAACAAAGAATGACTAAGTTAAAACGCATTAAAGTTGGAGAGTGGGGGCTAAATACGTCACCGTTAGGTATAAATCGTACCTAACCGTGACGTCACGCGACATTTCAACTCAATATATCTCCGTATAAGTTTGATTACGTGAAAAAAGAAAAAATGCGTGTCCAATATTTTTCAATAATCTTCCTGATAGACCAAGGTAAAAAAATTGTCGACATCCCTAACTTGTTGTCTCTATGTTTAGTGACAACGCCCGGTTCCTATATCCAAACAACGCCTCGTTTTGCCTACGGACGGTTAAAATTTGACAGATTCTCTATGGAACAAATGTCAAAAATCAACCGTCCGTAGGCAAAACGAGGCGTTTCGTGGATATAGGAACCGGGCCTAAGTGATCGAAATTCAACCTTGTTATTAAATTTCATGTTTCAACTAGCTTATTATATATATGAATTTGTTTCACAGTCATTCCATTTCGTGTTATTCTTCTAAGTAAATTCGTTTTAATTGAGTACTTAATTTGGGAAAGCTGTCTGAATTATTTTTGAGCCAAATAAGTACATTACCGGAGACCGTTCTCTTTAATTTAACATAAAATATGCTAAGGAGCCCTTCAAGTAAACTTAAAATAAAAAGGATTTACATAAATAACGGTCCATCTAGAATAGTAGACATTTATCCGTAAACTCCTAATTTTACCAACTTATGTATTTGGTACTAGCTTCTGCCCGCGACTTCGCCCGCGTGGAATTCAGATTTTTCAGGATAAAAAGTAGCCCATGTCCTTCCCTGGGACTCCAACTCTCTACATACCAAATTACATCGAAATCCGTCCAGCGCTTTAAGCGTGAAGAGGTAACAGACAGACAGTGTTACTTTCGCATTTACAATATAGCAGTAGTATTAGATATGGAATACATTCATAATAATATGAGTTTTAAATAAAATCAAAATAAATATCTCGTGCCTACCTTTATTAATTAGTCAATGGTACCTACGTTTGACTTAATTAGGTACTCGTAGCTGGAATAATTTAGAATGAGCGGATAAACATGTGTTAATGGGATGTATTTTAATTGTAACGTTTTAAAGTGCTATTTCTTTGTTTGTAATTTTTGAAGCGTACCTAATACGAGTTTCCTCTGTGGTTATCTCGCATTCGTAATTAAGTCTGTTTTATGGAATTGTAAAAATTACACTTTTGATATAGGAGCCGTACTTCTCACACCAATCAATGATGGACACCCACCGTATCCTACTCATTGGTTGGCGCCACTATCTGGTGTTATTGGCTGTCATGTCAATGTTCGTCATTTCATTCAATAGTCTCCTTTACTAATAACTAGCTTCTGCACGCGACTTCGTCCGCGTGTAATTCGGTTATAGCGTTCCCGCGGGACTTGATCGTTACACTATAACAAATTATATACTAAAACCCTCCTTTTGAATCACTCTATATATTAAAAACCGCATCAAAATCCGTTGCGTAGTTTTAAAGATACATAGGGACAGACAGACAGAGAAGCGACTTGTTTTATACTATGTAGTGATAAATTCTGTAGAAGAAGTCGTGTCTGAAACTTGAAAATTAAAAGAAACTATATAGTCGAGGGGACTAATTGTATAAACGATACTGAACACAAAATTAACCTATATGTTTTGCCGCCTTCCAATCCTGTACCAAATGCTATGCTCCAAATACTTGTACCAAAATACAAGCCCAAACTCGCTGGGGGCAGATTCACTTAGCTTATCCCGGCTTGGCCTTTGTGGCTAACCGACCAGTAGTTTTCGAGGGAAAGTCGGATATAAAATACACTAACATACAACTACTACTACTACTACATCCTATTTGCGTCCCACTGCTGGGCACAGGCCTCCTCTCATCACGAGCGGGTTTGGGCTATAGTCCCCACGCGGGCCCAGTGCGGATTGGGGACTTCACACACACATCTTTGAGTTACTTCGCAGATGCGTGCAGGTTTCTTCACGATGTTTTCCTTCACCGAAAAGTTCAGTGGTAAATTCAAATTGAATTTCGCACATTAGTAAACTTAGAGGTGCGAGCCGGAATCGAACCCCCGACCCTCTGCATGAGAGGCGGTAGGCCGAACCACTAGGCCACCACGGCTTCGCTAACATACAAATATACAGTCAATTTTCTATTTTTTGTGTTCAGTATATTTTATATTAGTCCTCGCGACTTGATTGTTATTGTTTTTATTTTATAATTTCACTAGCTTATATAAAAAATAGCCTATGTCCTTTACCAGGACCCCTGCATGCCAAATTTCATCTCAATCGGTCCAGCGGTTGAAGCGTGAAGAGGTAACAGACAGACAAACAGACACACAGACAGAGTTACTTTCGCATTTATAATACCAGTATTTACTTTTTACTAGTATAGAAGAATATGGAAGCAATAAACGATTGAGTAAGTATAAAGTAAGGGCAAGAGTAGCCAGCGGGACTAACCTCAATAGACTCCTTTCTGTTTTTTCAATGCGAGATTAAAGAAACCAATGTGTACGTATTCTTCGCCACGAAATATTATCAAAATATTAGCTGTCTATTATATTAAGGGTCCTCCAGTCCGTGGGTCAATCTTTATAATTCGGTTTGCATGAAAGCCTTGTCACACGACGTTATTCGTGACGTGGGGAAAAGAATTTACGATTTCATCGGAAAATCTAAAGTTTCAAGTGGCACAGGATTTATGTACCTACGGTTTATAGGTGACCTTTGACTTTACAGGATAATGTATTTTAGATACTTTGTTGTCAGTGAAGGAATTTACCTATGTAACATACAAGAATACTGTGGAGACTGGCCGAGTACAATCGGTTAGTTGACACATTCTCTTCCAAAAATAGGTAATTTTAAGCGTAGAATTGTGTAGCTTTTATTATTGAGTCTTTTTATAGACATTGTAAAGTACGCATCTCAAAATATAATATCAATTCGACTTAAAATCTATTATTTCTTAGTTAGACAGTGTTAGGGCAGTAATAGGGCCAGTCTTCAAGATTTAGATATTTTAATAAGCTAGGCATCGTCTTCGTGTCTTCGGATTCCACCGCTGATCTCCGTGTCTGCAGCATCTACCTGAGCTAACATCAACCCCCCGCCACAATACTGTAGTCGTTTATGAAATTGGAACACTAAAGTCGATAGGTATCTATTTTTTTATCCGACAGCGCTAGAAGGAGGATTATGTTTTTCGAGTTTATATATGCATGTATTATTTATTTATTTTAACTTTATTGCACATTAGTAAAAACGAATACAAGGCGAAGGCATTCTTTACCAGTTAAACCTTTGGGTAAAATGTGTGTAGGTATATTTTTATTTAGCACGCTCTGTAGCTTAAACAGCTTGATGGGTTTTTGCTTCTTAGGTGTCTTGAAACCTCTGCCTTAGAAAATAGAATAAGTTACTTATTTTACCAACATAAGGGAGAACTTGGTTATTCATTACTGCGAAAAGACCGCATATTTAATAATTGGTTTAGTTTTAGATATTCAACACTTTACTTGCACTCCATGAGATTTAGGGTAGTTTTTGAAACATTAGCCTATTCTTTCTAAATCCATATTCCCAAGAATTTCCAAGGGAAGCACCATGGCGCACTGCTAGTTAATTAAGTATAATCATTTTATCTTGAGTCCTTTGCAGAGTCACTCCGGCCGTGAACAAAAGACAAGCAATTACGTCAGCCCATAGTGCTTCCGCGCCAAACGTGGAAGCCGCAGTATTACGATTTACTTACAATAAGTAAGGGTAAATAATATGGAATATTTTAAGCCCGAGCCTAGTGGTTTGACCTACGATGCAGCTCGGCTCGCACCTCTGAGTTTATGTACGAAATTCTCTTAGAATTTACCGCATCTTGACGAGACTTCCTTTACCGAATAGCACAGTAATAAGTTTAAATTGAGAATAAGTTTAATAGTACATTATTGCAGAGGCCGCCAAGTAGCGCATTTGCGGCCGAGGTATATATAATGCTTTTCTCAAACAGCGAGGAAATACGTAAGGTCAGTCAGGGCAAGTGCGCCAGGATGGAGTAAGTGCGCCTAACATAAATATATCGAAACCTATAAATATTACTCAACTAGTAGTTGGCTGTTTACAAGGCATAGGGGCGAAATAAATTTAGGCGCACTTACCCCACATCAGTATTTACTACTTCCATGATCGTGGATGATTTGGCCATGGAAGTTGTACTTATTACCTCCATGGATTTGTCAGTTTCAGGGCAAGTGCGCCAGGATGGGGTAAGTGCGCCTAACATAAATATATCGAAACCTATAAATATTACTCATCTAGTAGTTGGCTGTTTACAAGGCATAGGGGCGAATAAATTTAGGCGCACTTACCCCACATCAGTATTTACTACTTCCATGATCGTGGATGATTTGGCCATGGAAGTTGTACTTATTACCTCCAAGGATTTGTCAGTTTCTAGAGGTGTCTCAAATAGCAAGCGAATAAAAAAAAATACACACGACAATAATGTTTTTGCTGGCCAAGGCTGGCAATGAACAGCCTCGCGTCTTCTTTTTTACCCGACTGCGCACCGCAAAGGAGGGTTATGTGTTTACCTGTCTATGTATGTATGTATGTATGTATGTATGTATGTATGTATGTATGTATGTATGTATGTATGTTTGTTCCTTTGTGGCACACTAGAGATCAAACGCGTGGGTCGATTTTAATGAATCATACGTCAATCGATTCGTCTGAATTGCGCGAGTGTCACTGAAGATATGAAATTTATCAAAATTCAAAATGGCGGCTACCAGACGCCATATTGTACAAAATAAAAAAATAAAAGTCAACCAACTATGGCATGTGAGGTATCGTTGAATAGGTATTTAAAAATCATTATTAGGTTTCTTTGACCATTTTTCGGACAAAAGAACCGTTTATGATTTATAACGATTCAAAGTTCCTTTACTAACCACGTAAAGTAGGTACCTACCTATCCACCCAGTAGTACATCCGTTCGAATTAGCAACACAGGAAATAATCTAGACCAACGAGTCTTCAAGCAGGTCACGACGACTATAAAATACTTAATAATAATGTTTTTCATAAATCTCAAACTTCAATCAAGTACGTACGTATGTGCAATGTAGTGTACCAGTAGCGTCATCTATCCGTTGACTTGAAGACTTTTAATTTCGTTATTACATTTAAAGTGTCAATAGTGTGTGTGATACAGTGAAATATAACCTAATTGATTATAGGTACCAATTAGGTATACTAGTCAGTACTCAGCGCTCGTAAATAAATAAAATAGCTACCTAATACTCTTATGTAGTACCAGTAGCGCCATCTATCGGTTGACTTGAAGAATTTTAATAGGTTCAGGCTTATGTAGCGTTTTGAGCCGGGTTAGGTCTCTAGAGGGATTAATAATCAGTAATTTAGATCATCGCAAGCGACTTAATAATCCCCACGATAGCAACTCTCTCCATGAAATGACAAGATTGCGGAATTTACGGTCTTTTAATCCCTAACTAAAAATAATAAAATAAAAAAGTTAATTAAAAAAAACAAAAAACCCGACTGCGTAAAAACTAAAATGAAAAAAACAAGACTACTTAGTTCAGTAGTAGCTAGGATTATGTTAAGTAATTGATTGCTATTGAGGAATCTAAAGATGCCTACAGTCGGGACCCATTTAAAATCTAGGTTAAAATGTTACAAATAATGGGTCCCGATAGTAGGCATCTTTAGATTCCTCAATAGCAATCAATTACTTAACATAATCCTAGCTACTACTGAACTAAGTAGTCTTGTTTTTTTCTTTTTAGTTTTTACGCAGTCGGGTTTTTTGTTTTTTTTAATTAACTTTTTTATTTGAAAGTAACACGAACATTTCCGAGCATGTTTGAGAAATAGTACATTATTGCCGTGGCCGGGAAAGTAGGTCTTTGCAGGCTGAGTACTAGGCCCTTTAATATGTACGAAGCCTGCAAAGCCTTTCACGTGCCGAGGCTTATATAGTGCTTTTCTCAAAAATTAAAAAAAAACCTTGATATTAGGTATTCTTAATATAGCATTGACACGCACGCAAAGATAGTCAAGTACTTACAACAAGTCCAATGGGACGCCAGTCTTATTTCGTATTCACCGATATTTGACTTTAACAGACACACTAACACGGCAAGTTAAAAACTCGCATGTAGATTTCTCGATTTTTATAAAAATTAAAACCTTTTATTAATTTTTAAACCAAACTAGAAAACTATTTTCATGAAATTTAGCTAAATAAATCTGATACAAGACAAGAACTCCCGCTCTTTATGGATCGCTCTTTTTTTTAAATTCCGTTCTAAAATACATTGCGCTGTTTAAGACACGGATAAAAACGTTTCGTTTCGCGTCAATTGACAGATACAGAACATGCAGACTTGGCTGTTTGGGAATTCCTTCGCGTATTTATCAGTTTAAAAAAAGTACCTGTACGATAATGAAATTTCGTACAACATTCCCTGCGCTTATACCTGCCGCGGAAGTAATTTCATACAAATTTCCGGGGCATGTAACTGAGTTTTTATTTTTTTATTTTTGACTGATCCTCAATGACGCACTTCGCATTCTGATAGAAAGCAGACAATGACTAGTTTCCCAGCCATTTTTGAGAAAATTGAGTTTATCGCCGTGTACCTATAATTGATTGTACTTCCGTTATATCCTTTTAATTTAAATACATTCACTATTTGGGGACCTAAAGACGCCACAAGTATCCAAACAGTTTATACATAAATACACACAAAGTTTGACGCAGAGGACTCAATAATAGCAGCAATAATATTCCGAAATTGGTCACTTCGTGACAGGCATCGCCTAGTGAAGGACCAAGTGTCAATATTTTTGTAGCCCAATGTTTTTTGGCAAAATAAATCAATTTTTATTTTTATTGCCTATGTTCCCTTGCGGGGTAGGCAGAGCGTTAGTGACCTTCAAGGTCACATCACGCCACCTCTGACAAAGTTTCGAGGGTAGTGAGATCATCAACATGCCATGTAGTGACAGGAGTCAGCCCATCGCCCACGGTATACCAATACCCACGCGACCCTTACTGTCTTACGGCATGTCTGGGAAACGAAACCCCATGATTCCTTATTAAGAAACCATAAGACCTCGAATGCGTTGCCTACCCTGAGGCCTAAGATGGAATGCCAGGTGGGAACAGTTTATACCTTGACCTTAACGAGGCGTGGCCCTCAACTTCGTCCCGCGTAGACTTAGGATTTGCGTACCTCATGATACATACAATCCATACTTCCAAGTATGGATTTTTATATGATCAAGTCGTCTTACTGTTTCTTCAAATACTGTGGTGACGTTTAGGCTGTCTGTAATTAAGAAAACGCCTCAAACGGGACTGTGTTTGATCAATTGGCTTTCCAATCTCACTCAGCTCGATCAATGAGCAATGAGGGCCAGCTCACAATATTTGATAGTTACTTCACTTGGCTGTGTGAGTATTAGGGGGATTGCACAAGAGCGTTTCAACTACCGCCAGTCTGCTGCCGCATTTCGTGCAATTTCCGGTAAGCTCAGTAGTACCAGTGCGCAACACTCTTTATGCAAAGGTATAAACAAAACATGTGAATTAGTGGGGATGTTTTTTCTTGGAGTAAAAATATAAATAAAATAAAAATCAGTCAAATGCGTAATCGCATATGTAGGGTTCCGTACAACTGAGCGTCTCTATGTGATCCCTATTCACAGTTGGTGAAAAAAAATCAATTGAATGACAACACTAAGTACCTTATGACCCTATCAGGCAGGGTCGAAGCCGAACAAGATTTTATTGGAAGATAGGAGAAAATTCACAATCCAAATTTGTACACAAAATTCACAACGGACGGACGGACGGACGGACATCGGAGGCATATTAATAGGGTTCCGTTTTTCAGCCTTTGGGTACGGAACCCTAAAAACTATGACTCAGTATAGGATTAATATATCGCTCACATAATCAATCACATACTTTATTTTTTCAACTCGAAAATAATTAAAAACCTAAAGAACCGATACTGTGGTTAGAATATCGTCTGCATATCACTACATAAGTATAAAACAAAGTCGTTTCGCTGTATGTCTGTCCCTATGTATGCTTAGATCTTTAAAACGACGCATCGAATTTTGATGCGGTTTTTTTGATAGATAGATCGTATATAATTTGAAGATAATTTGTTATAGTTTAACGCTCAATTCCCGCGGGAACGCTATAACGAATTCCACGCGGACGAAGTCGCGGACAGAAGCTAGTTATTCGATATTTTAAACCAGAACTTACACAGAAGACTGTGAAACATCTACATGTTATAAAACATATTATTTTTTGTAAGAAAAGGATGTTATAAAGTTTAGCATCACTCCCCCGATTCTAATATTGTATTGCTGAGCGTTTGAGCATGGCGTCACGCGTACATGTGTAGATTTCCATGTTTCCATCTCATGCATTTACTTGCAATAAATGCTTCTACAGGTTCTTTGAGTAGTACAAAATTGACTCGCTAAAGAGCCTGTCCTGAAAGGATTTCAGCAATATAGGTTCCTTCGCGCAAGCGCAACTGCTACGCGACGTAGCAGCTGGCTACGCACTGCTACGACATTCGTAGACTGTCTACGAGCAAAATGAGTGTTAGCTGTTAGCCAATCACTACGAGAAAAAATGTGGACAGGAAAGCACTGTTTTAATAGTAACTAATTTGTTTCTTTTTTTAATGAAATATTGTCTATATTCCGTCATCATACAGATTATCGAGTAGTTTGACGATTTTGTTACCTGATCGAAACTAACCTATAATAAATATCTTATCTTATTTTATACTTTAACGCATTCACTGCCACTTCTTTTTACGAACTTTCGCCAGGTGCCACATCTGTCATTAAGGGAACATTGCAACGCACATGTGCGTTCGAGGCACTGCGGGAAAGTCAGCAAAACGCATATATGCGTTGGTGGCAGTGAATGCCTTAAACGAGCTATTTACACTAACGATCTCGGAAACTGATGTGACGATTTCGACGAATCAATAAATGGCCGACTGTTTACCTCGCTGACTACCGATTTACCCAGTATCACTCTCACAATCAAGATGAATTTAACGAGATATTCCAACAAGCCGTTTAGGGTACTTACAGGGCGCGGCGTGACAAAAATAAATAAATACATACGTACACTCGAAGAACATAATCCTCCTTCTGGCGCAGTCGGGTAATTAACGAAACGCAATGAGTGATCGGAGGAATTTCTTATGCGTAGGTATATAGCACGACACAACTAAGAAGGCGCGCGACGAAGCTCTTAGGCCGGTGACGCAGAGTCTGTTATTGCTTAATCCACGCGCCTTCAAAGATGTGTAAACCTGTACCTATCTACTAAATAGAGTACAATGAAGACAAATTACAGCTTACAAACTAATCAACAAACTAATCAGTTGGAGTTGTAAATATTTAATCACTGTGAAACTAGTATTATAACATTAAATCTTCATTAACCTATGCGAAACTTAGTTTTATTGTTAATTCTAATCATAAAATCAGATTTTCAACAATTAAAAACAAAAAAGAACAACCTATTCGACGGCCGGATTGGTCTAGTTGGTAGTGACCCTGCCTTCTGTTCCGATGGTCGCGGGGTGTGTGATGAACACGAATGTTTGTACTTGAGTCGTGGATGTTTAGTATTTATATATGTATGTATTTCTCTATATAAGTATTTATTTCGTTGTCTAGCACCCATAGTACAAGAATTGCTTAGTTTGGGGCTAGGTCAATATGTGTGAAATGTCCTAAGATATTCAAATGTAGATTTACAAAAATCTTCCTAAACTAATAATGGGTCCCGACTGTGTAGAGGTAAAAATCGTTAGGCGTTGCGTCAATTCTTAACAGCTACTAACTATTCCTGTTTTTTTTTTACGTACATAGTCAGATTTTTTTAAATTAACTTTTTTATTTTACACATTTTAGTTCAATTTACAAGTACAGATTTTGATATTTAAGAGAATATGGTTGGTAAGCCCACTTTAAACCGTAATAAAACCTAAACGGTTTTCTAACTAAAAAATGGTTAAGGTCGTTCCCTGACCCAGCATCGTCAAATTGCTCATGTAAGATCATACTTTTCTAAGAAATGTTAAAAGTTAAAAATATGAAAAAACAATTGTTATATTTGATTATATCATTCTTACATTGACAGCTTTCGTTATACGTTTCACGAAACTTCACTCGATACAATTTAATTCCAAAGTAACCTCTAAATCTGACCTTTAATCCAACTCTACTTCAGTTTATTATATCAAACAATGTAAAACTAAATATAACTGAAAAATTATTCATATTATATGCATACATTGACAGCTTTATAAATGCCATGTTTTCAGACGGTATTTTTATAGAAATTAAAAAGTGTTAAATACTAATAAATATTAAACACTAATAAAAATTTCTAAGAAATGTTAAAAGTTAAAAATATGAAAAAAACATATGTTATATTTGATTATATCATTCTTACATTGACAGCTTTCGTTATACGTTTCACGAAACTTCACTCGATACAATTTAAACCCAAAGTAACCTCTATATCTGACCTTTAATCCAACTCTACTTCAATTTATTATATCAAACAATGTAAAACTAAATATAACTGGAAAATTATCCATATTATATGCATACATTGACAGCTTTATAAATGCCATGTATTCAGACGGTATTTTTATAGAAATTAAAACTTGTTAAATACTAACTAAATCGGGCGTTCTGTGCGTAGCGCTTTCTCTTTGCAGGATTAAAACGAATCGATTGACCTACGACCCACGCGTTTGATCTCTACATTGCCACAAAGCAACAAACATACATACATATATAGACTGGTAATCACATTAACCCCCTTTGCGGTGCGCAGACGGGTAAAAACCACGTAACGTGCAAATTGGAGAACATTTTTACAATACGGATGTTAGACTATTACATCAGAACTTACACGGATTTCCTTTCAAATACGTATCTCAAAGTTGAACTAAGTACTTTAAAAATAGTGCACACTTTCCAGAAATGTCGAATTTGAACTTCTTCCTCCTGTGACGAGAGACCAGCAGCGGTAGGTTGCAATTTAGTCTTGCGTTTAGCCAGTGGTGATTTAATTTTAAAACTTAAACTGAAAACTTTTGCACGTAAATGAACACTGATTCTCAGTGGAATCCAATTCGATGTAAATATTTAAAGATATAAACAAGCTACAGAATTCTGAATGCCATTTAAAATCGTATTCGTCCAGAAAGTTCGGATGCAAACGGCTGCCAACAACGTGGTAGGCCGAGAGACGACGAATTTTAAACGATTTTATTTTTTAAAGCTTTAGTTGGTACGTCATTTTTGTTTGTGTCAGCTTCCATGAGCTGTATTTTGCAAAAAAAAAGAATTTGCATGTCAGTAAATCAATTGACCAAATTAAGGACACGTTTCCGATACAATTTCATATATTCTAAACATAGCAATGTTTGCGTTTTTTTAAGACCCCTATGAAGGGAGAATATTTTTAAGCATCTCTCTGTCTATTCGTGTAATAAAAACAAAAAATATCCTATTATTTGATGTTAAAAAGCTGTCTCAGTGTTGATTTCACCATACTCTTAGACTAGAATGGATAAAGTACCCAAATAAAGTCCATAAAATTGTCCGACGAACATGTATCTTGAGAATACCCATTCTGCTACTAAATCCGTGTTTAACAAGGCTGTCTCGCTCACTCCATTAGGACAGTATTCAAGAATGAGAGAGAAAATACTTTGGAAGGTTTGTACTTCACTATTTGTAGAGTCTGATTTGAAGAAAGCGATTTTGTGTAGGTAAGTAGAGCATTTGGAGAATGCACCTGCTTGGCCTGGCACATACTTACATACTTGAATGAAGCGAGATTTTCCGAATATACCTAAGTGACCGTGAGCACGTGTAAACAAAAGAGCATTTTGTTTTGTTTCATTTCTCAAATCAGAGTAACCTAAATGAATTAAGAGAAGTTTATTGTTATTTAAAAAGCACCAACTACACTCTCAGTGCATAGTTGATGGCTGTCTCAGCACGCACACATGTGTTGAGAGTGTTGGTGGTGCTTTTTAAATACATTGAAGCGTTTTGAAATGTAAAGGCGCGGGACTTTAGATAGTAGAAGATCTCTACAAGTAGCGCAGACGCGCACCGCCCCGCACCAGGGCACCAGCACAAGTTACCTCAAACCGCCCGTGGCGAACGACGCGGCTTACCAATAGCACAGAATATTTAATAGTACTACTTACAGAGTGGCCACGGAATCACCCGCCTTAATCTAGCCGGCGCGCAACTCGCGCCCAACTCGCCCTTACCGTCATTTGTTTCATCCGGAGACGGAGAGTGGATCATTGGCCCGCGTAGTGGTACACACACATTTACATGTGTACAGACGTCCTCGCACGCATTGACACTCGGATTGTGTTCGAAATCGTGTGACCATAGCAAAAACTGGTCGGAACGTGCACTCACGCACAAACATGCACGTATTTGTGCAAGATAATAGTATTTTAGTGTGCAGATTACGTTCTGTTTGTATGGAGTGTTATGGGTGTGCCGCGGCGGGCCGCTCGCACATAATACAAACAATCATCATTAACGTGAAACGAAAAACAATCCGACGCTGCTTTTTAGGTAGGTGCTATCTACTAAAATTCCCAGCTATAATGAAATCTGATAATCGTTAATTTATGGTCCGTTAATTATGTTTTAAATTTATGAGCGTTTAATATCAAATTATACCTTCGCGATTCGCTATTCATGAAAATTCTTGGACAAACGAATTACGACTGGTTGTTTGATGACAATTTTCCAGCAGGCAACGACATTCCATCGCAGTTCACGAGTAGATGGCCCCATATTATGTTAATAGAAGCTTATAATCACTACATGCCAGGAAGAATATCCACAACCTGCTTCGTCAAAAAATTCGTTAATAGATAAATAGTAGCACTGAAGTGACTTAAGCTTGTAATTTGTAACTGTGCCTTATACTAAATAAATAAATAAATACTGAACAGACAGCAGAAAAAAACCGCCTTCAAACTCCGACAGACGCTAATTTTGATATTTTCATGGATCCCATCATCATAACTAAACCAAATTAATATGGGACTAACTTGGAAGTACCACCTTTGGCACAAAAAAATCGAAATCGGTTCACTTTTACTTATACATTATATAGAGCGGCAAAACATATGTCCCTTCAATTTGCTCATATCAGCCGTCATCTATGTACAACGTCTTTTACTAATCTTTCACGCAATCCATCCACATCTTCCTAGGTCTGCCTTTACCTCTATATCCATCCACATTCATACTTAAATACTTACTCTTATAGGTTGTGTGACTTTCATACCTCCTCATTAATATAATTATTACATGCCCAAACACAGCAATAGAGTCACTGTATACAAATCTGTAACACCAAGAATTCACAATCAGCCGGAGAAAAATGGCCCAGTCAAAACGAGTGCCGGGACAGCTAGGGCACCCGTTTGGCCTTCGTTATAAAGAGGTGTTATTAGCATATTGGAACGTGTTTTCTAATGTCAGTTTGCTCCATATATTTTAACATATTCTGTTAGGCACTGTTCGTCCATATGTTATTACTTATTATAGGTCAATGAACACCACTTATAACTCAAGAACGGCAGAACCGATTTCGATGATCTTTGATTTTTTGGATTTGTCTCAGCCCCGAATAGGATAATAACTATTAAAAAATTAAAGACCTATACAATATACTTAGAATCGAAAGCCGATACTGTGGGTTAATTAATTGCCATATTTTCTGACTTACCGTGTATAAAAAAATCAAGCAATAATATTACTTACACAGAAAATATTATGATTTTAATAAATTCGCTTCCGCCATCTTCCGCAATTGACAGCTCACGTCATTCATTGAGTGTTAGGCGGTACGAAGTTTTGCCGGGTCAGCTAGTACAGTCAGCAGCAGAAGTAGATAAGCTGTCCAGGTGTTCAAAATGACCTACACACGACCTTATTCTTAAGACGTTAAGGGCGTGTGTAGGTCATTTTGAACACCTGGACAGCTTATCTACTTCTGCTGCTGACTGTACATACATATTTTGAAGATTTAGCTGCATACGTATCTTTGATCGTGGTGGCCTAGTGGTTCGACCTACCGCCTCTCGTGCAGAGGGTCGGGGGTTCGATTCCGGCTCGCACCTCTAAGTTTACTTATGTGCGAAATTCAATTTGAATTTACCACTGAGCTTTTCGGTGAAGGAAAACTTCGCGAGGAAACCTGCATGCATCAGCAAAGTAATTCAAAGATGTGTGTGAAGTCCCCGATCTGGGCCCGGGTGGGGACTATAGCCCAAACCCTCTCGTGATGAGAGCAGGCCTGTGCCCAGCAGTGGTGGGACGCAAATAGGCTGTAGAAGTATTAGTAATAGCCCTTGACTGTACAAGGCTAAAATCATTTCGTGTAGCTTGAATTGCACTTATCCCTCAATTTAACTTGGTAATCTATCCCATCGCCAAAGTTTCAAGAAGTTATAATGCGTTGATCTTTTTGTGAAAAAATCCTCCAAGTCGGTATAATGTAAAGGTGAGTGGGGGCAAATGCGCCTTATTTTTGGCATATATGATTTCACAGTAGCATACTAAATTATAATATCGCTGATGACAAATTCATCGTACCGAACTCATTTCTAATTAGCAGAAACTGGACCGCAATCAAAAGCGATTTGTCACAGAGCAGTGTTTCGCCGGCGAAGAGGTAGCCTCTATTTATTTTAATTAACTATGCAAATCTTGCTTGGTTTCTCAATGATTGTTTAGGACAAGAAATTATTTGGGGAATTCTAGAGAGAGAGAGAGGGAGAGACATTTAGTCTCTCTCTCTCTCTAGAATTCCGTCTTCAAATAGTAATTTTTTTGTTATTTCGGAACGACGGGAAGTATTAGACTGTCAAAGAATGAAACGATTTAAGGTTAAGCATAAAACAGCTCAGTTTAATGTGGATACTAAAAGTTAGCGATCATTTCGTCACAAAAAACAACATTTTCCATTAATTTAGTGAAGTTACTTATTGTGAAAATTTAACGCAATTTAACACTACAGATGATGGTTTACAAATCGGCTTTAGGCTTACTCGTCCACCTCGCTGTAACACTAATTTCTCATTTAGAATACCTACATGAAATCTGAATAAGAGCCCCCCAAAGCCTCAGTGGATTGTTTAAGGGATCAAAATAGTTTGTTACTCACGTTAAAACATCATAAATTATTGAAGCGTGAAGAGGTAACAGACAGACAGAGTTACTTTCGCATTTATAATATTAATATGGATTTACGACGCATTACAACAACCATTCTAATGTTAATTTGTTGAAAGCATACAACGGCGAAAAACCTACTTTATTCGAAAGCCGAATTTTAATTAACCCATGCAGATTTTTTCTGGCAAAAGGGTGTCAGGGATTTTAATTTTACATGTTTGAGTGAAGTTGGCGGAGTGATGTCGCGCAGCGGCGCGGGAAAATGAAGCTCAGTTGTAAGAACCGAGGTCGCCATCGTAAAAGTAAAGAAAGTCGTGTTTACTTCGGAGTTTGCACACGCAAAGCACGACATTTAATTTTATTGCAAAATTCCTTTTTAAGTGAGTACCTCAAAGGGAAAAAACCGGCCAAGTGCATGTCGGGCCACGCGCAAAGTATAGGGTTCCGAAGTTGACGATGCCCACAGTACCTTTCTAAGACTTATTTAGCATCTAGCTAGCCCCCCGACGCCCCTGCCGCTCGAGAAAAATCATTGGTTTTTTAATCATTTCATAAGTTGGTCGACTATGACTCGTAAGTTTGTATAGCCACTTAGCTGTGTTAGTTTTCCTTTCAACTACGTTATATATGCCATAACCGTGATTTTTTTCAGCCATCTAAATTCCACCATTTAGCTGGCAGGGGAGGGGGACACGTGACTCTAACAAAAATAGCACTTTAAAGCTTAATGTTTCACAAACCCACACTATTTAAAAAAAAAATTACATCCCCACTTTACGAGTAGGGGAGGTACCCTATAAAAATATATTTCAAAATTTTATTGTACCACTTTGTCAGCGTAACTAATATGTATAATGCCAAATTACAGCTTTCTAGAACTAAGCATCTCCGAGCAATAGTGCGGACAGACGGACGGACGGACATGGCGAAACTATAAGGGTTCCTTGTGGACTTCGGAACCCTAAAAATGAACCCTTATAAGATCACTCGTGTGTCTGTCGTCAAATATGAGTAGGTATAGTAGTTTCATCTCACGACTGCGGGCGAGCTATGGTTGTAGTGGTGATGCGTGTGAATGTGCATCCACTCACACTACCATGAGTCACCCGCAGTCGTGACATGAAACTACTATAGCAGTGCTCGCACTGTTGTGTTCCTATAAGGGGTAAGAGAGCCGGCAGAAATTAGCAGCATAGATGCATTCGCATGACGACAGGGTTTGAATCCCGCTAGGGGCAAAGTTTAAACTTTGCCCCTTTGAATGTTTGTAACCGAGTCATAGATGTATTTATATAATACTAGCCGTTTGCCCGCGACTTTGTCCCGCGTATACTTAGAATTTACGTACCTGATGATACTATACATAGATATAGTTAGTTATAATTATAAAAGTATTGAAGAACCCGTTTTACCCGTAGAAAACCCGTTCCCGTGGACATATCGGGATAAAAAGTATCCTATGTTGAATTCCCAGGGTCTCAAACTATCTCCATACCAAATTTCATCCAATTGGTCCAGTCGTTGCGACGTGAAGGAAGGACAAACAAACACACTTTCACATTTATAATATTAGTAAAGATGTATGTATTTCTGTATATAATTATTTATATCGTTGTCTAGCAGCCATAGTACAGTCGACGTCAAAGAGATGTTTACACTTTTGGACAGCGGAATAAGGTGAAAAAGTTTAAACATCTATTTGACGTCGACCCTACAAGCTTAACTTAGTTTGGGGCTAGGTCAATTTGAGTGAAATATCCCAAGATATTTAAGATACAATACAATACAATATACTTTATAGAACACCACCTAAACCTCAAGGTCTCAAGAGACCTCGATATTTGACTGACTATAAGAGAAATCCACGTATCATGGAGAAAAGATCGATCTAAGCCCAATGAGCATAGCGTGAAAGTCACGCTAGTGACGTGTCAAGCGTGACTGTTTAGGGACACTTGGCTGCACTTGACTCGCTCGTTGCGTAATACGGAGGCTTAAGCGACGCGCTCTTACGAGTACTAAGGTGAAATATGAACTGGAGTTTGAAATATGTGACGTGAAGTGGTCTATTAAACGAGTAGTCGTGATCGTTATTCGTACAAGTGCGGACTTACGTCGACTGTTTGGCAAATAAGTACCTACAACTCATAATGAAACTTGATATTCATTAAGGCCCGGTTTCTATGTCCACAAAATGCCACGTTTTGGCTACGGATGGGAAAAAATTATCATTTGCCCCATAGAGAATCTGTCAAATTTTTGTATATTTTGTAGGAACCAGAATAAAGATTGGTTTAATAGAGTTCGAATTCGAACTACCTGAAGTTATGCCCATAAAAAAAGGGAAAATGTGATAGCCGAATGTAAAAAGTTTTTTTTAAAGGTGTACAAAACCAGAGGTCTCATTCCGGACGCAAAGGGATTTCATATCATAAGGATTCCTATATGGAACGCATTGACCTATAATAAGTAATAAAATATGGACGAACAGTGCCTATCAGAATATGTCAAAATATATGGAGCAAACTGACATTACAATATACGTTCCAATATGCTAACAACGCCTCTTTTTAACGAAGGCCAAACGGGTGCCCGAGCTGTTCGGGCACCGGTTTTGACGGGGCCATTTTTCTCCGGCTGATTGTGAATCCTTACTTATAATAGATCAACGATGGAACGTCAAAACGCCACGGCGCTCAAATTGAACTTTAAGTGTGACGTATTGACGGTATGGATATTGACGTTCCGTATCCCTATGTATAGTCCCTTGACTATGCAAAGATTAGTCCTGGTCAATGTATCAAAATATGTACACAGCAACTCTATTGCTATGTCATTAGAGCTGCTGTATATTTTACTGCTTTGTGGATAAGTACATATCTTTGCCCTTGACTGTACCGTTTCGAATAGAGCCCCACTGGCCTTTATAATTAACCATCCGATTTAAACATTTGCTTGTACTTATCGTCTTATTCCATTTATCCGTGGGTCACACAGACGGAGCTGGCTGAAAATCAGCGCTGGGTGCATCCATCCCAGCATTATGCTAAGCCAGTGTCGAATTCACTGCCGCGATGACACACACATACACACACACTATAAATTGTTTGTATAAATTATTTATATTTAATTTATTTTACTTTTTTCTTTTTCATGTTTGTTCCTTTTTTTGTGTCTTGTGTGTCATAATGTGGTGTGAATAAAATTAAATGTATTTCTTCTTCTTCTTCAATTACGCATGCAAACAAACATAGCTAATCCAATAACGTTGTGGGATGCCAGATATTTATTGGATGAAACTCGCCGTCTAATACGCAGCTGCAGCCAACAGCACGATTTGAATAATGCATCCGAGACCCGAGACCTCGTGCGGTAGATGGAATAAGCAAGGTAGAACGGGAATGCATGTTTGCATGCATATTTGTCCACATGTGCTTTGTTGTTCTGTTTTGTGCTTTGTGTTTTTGTTCGAACGTTGGTTTTGTTCTATAGGTAAGTAAGATATTTATTACTTGTGTTAACGACAACACGAGTACGCACGGTATAAAAAGTCTGTAGGTAATGGACAAAAATATAAATTGTGGAAGCTGGTACTGTGGTTAGCTGTCGTATCCTCTTTCAAATTAGTTTTTTTTTCGTTTAATCTATTTTAAATCAGTAATTGTAAAGCTGTTGTGAAGGAAAAGGAAAGAACAATAAAATAAAAAATACCAATTCCAGAAATGAAGTTTTATTTCAATAGGGAACCAATAGGGAAGGGTAAGGGAAAGTCCTGCGTGTTTAGTTTACTGTGCTAAGTTTCCACGCAAGATCAACCGACAGCCTCCACGAGCTAAACACACCCCTTACAATATCACCATCATCACATACCTACGCCGAATGATGTTCACCTATTCGTCACATCTTTTTCAGTTCTTCTATGTATTATTGTAATTCTGCTCGCATTACGTCTTTCTTGAACTTACGTGTCAATAAAAATAAAATAAAAACGTGTCAATAGATCTGCTGGAAATGTTCCCTGCCTACAGCCCCTATTTTATACGTTTCCAGCGTGGAAACACAACTAAGGTTACTGCCTAGAATTTCCAGGCAGTAACCTTAGTTGTATTTCGGATGTCATTGCTTTTGATTTGTTCACGGGTAGAAATTCGATAGCGAGCTGCATTACCTTCTGAAATTACCTTGAACTTCTTACGAGGCAAGTGAATGTTTATGTAGCGTGCCTTTTCTATAATTCAAGTGTATCTTTGCTCCGGAGATGTGCTGATCCGACTACAGAGGCATAACTACGAGTACAAACGCTTCAGACTTCCCACTGCACTTACGGTAAGTAAGGATTGCGATCCGTCTTCATAGGGCATTTAGCTGATGATTTTTAAAGTAATTTCTTATTCTAAACCTTTGGAAATCTTCGAAAGTTTTGATTTATTTTTCAAGGTCAGAATTTTGTGTTAAAATTAATAATAGTTTTTAATAGTCATATTTATTTTAATTTCGACGTGTAAATAAATCAGTAGTTTTTATTTTATTACATAAATATATAAATAAAAATATCCCGGATATTTTAGGTACCAAGTGGTAAGTATATCATCGTTATAAATTGTAAAATATCTGCAATACTACCTGCCTAAAAGGACAGAATACACGAAGTATTTCTAGAAGAAGATTTCATAGATTCTGATCTACTTAATATTTACTAAGGGCGGAACAGTCAAAGGAATCATAAAACAGATCTCAAACTGTGCATTATAAAAGTCAAAGTTTCATTTTAAGAAATTGCAATAATCGTGATTTTTATGAAGACAAATATTGGAATTGAATTAGAAATCCGTTTAGGTAGGTACTCATAGTTTCTTCATAAACTACCTATTTTGCGATATATTATTTATTCTGTGGTACCCAATATGACAATCGAATTTGGTTGAAACTTCGTTTGTAACTTTTGCCTAGACTTTGTAAGTAGTTTTCAACGAGTAGAAGTTATAGTTTGATTCTGTAGTTTCTTCGATATTTGCGGAGCAGGCAGAATGTTAGTGACCTTCAAGGTCACATCACGCCACTTTTCACAAAGTTTCGAGGATACTGAGTTCATCAACACTGGCATACGTAGACAGGACGTTGTCAGCCCATCGCCCACGGTATTACCAATACCCGCGCGTCCCTTACTGTCTGTTACAGTATGACGGGAATCAAAATCTTATGATAAGACTTTGGATGCGTTGCATAGGTACCCTGGGGCCTAAGACGGAATGACTCTGTGCCAGCAATTTCACCAACCTGGACGGCCCAGAGCCAACATTAATGGTGGATTATAGGATAGGAAAAGGAAATAAAAGGAACTTCCATATCAATATTATAAATGCGAAAGTAACTCTATCTGCCTGTCTGTCTGTTTGTTACCTCTTCACGCTTCAACCGCTCGCTGGACCGATTTGGATGAAATTTGGTATGGAGATAGTTGGAGTCCCGGGAAAACGCATAGTTCCCGCGGGAACGCGATAATTGAATTCCACGCGGGCGAAGTCGCGGGCAGAAGCTAGTGGATATTTTTTTTAAATCAAATACTAGCTTCTGCCCGCGACTTCGCCCACGGTTATCGCGTTGCCGCGGAAACTATGCGTTTTTCCGGGATGAAAAGTGGCCTATGTACTTTCCCGGGACCCCATCTATCTCCATACCAAATTTCATCAAAATCGGTCTAGCGGTTGAAGCGTGAAGACTTAACAGACAGACAGAGTTACTTTCGCATTTATAATATTAATATGGATTGCAGACATCAGTCTGCACAACTTGCCTTCTAAAAACAAACATACTATAGCACGATACAACTTATACCAATGTTTGAGTATCATAATATTGAATTGTTTACCATTAATTACAACAACGCTCCGTTTCCTCATTCCTACTCCAAGAGGGATATTTATTTGCTAATTACATTTTCCTTCAATCAATCTGCAATGCGCGCCTAAGAGAGACTTCGTATGATTGACTTCTTATTATATTTAACACTAAGTATTCTTATATGAAATAATAGGTAGTATAAGTAGATTTACGTTACAACCTTAAGAGGGTTTATCCCGAAAGTTGGCAACGTCGCATATAGCTGTCAAATGTTTCGCTGTTTTTATTAATATCTCAATATTACTGAATTAAAAAAGAAGTTATCATTCTATGGTTCAATGACGCGTCTCGTTTTATATTTGTTGAACAGGCATTCAAATGATAAGATTACATTAAAATGCATTTAAAATGCGATGGAAAGTTTTCAAAAGATATTACTTCCATAATACAAAAAATTTTGTGTTCCTATGATAATGGTTGCAATCCATAAATTAATGTTAATGTTTTATTCAACCATAGAGCGATAATTCATGTTTTCATTCAGTAATATTCAGAAATTAATGAAAACAGCGAATTATTTGACAGCTATTTGCGACGTTGCCAAATTTACCTTAAAACGTTGAACTAATATCATACTCATATTATAAATGCGAAAGTAACTGTGTCCGTCTATCTGTCCGTTTGTCTGTCTATCAGTTTGTCACCTCTTCACAATTAAAGCGCTGGATCGATTTTGATGAAATTTGGTATGGAGGTACCCAGTTCAAAGAGCTACCTTGCTGAGCATAGCAGAGCAAGGTGTTGGTGGTTGGTGGCTGGTGGCGAGGCAGAGGCAGAATATTATATCGAAGGTACCTCCATACGAGAAGTAGAAGAGGTTGTAGTTATTATAAGTACCAGCTCTGGGCTGCTGTTCCCAAACAGGCCAATTGCATTTTTTATGTAAAAAGATTGACAAACAGACAGACGGCCCACCTGGTGGTAAGTAGTCACCGCCGCCTATAGACATGTGTAACACCAGAGGCTTCACCAATGCGTTGCCAATCTCGAAAGGGGAGGAGGATTGGGATACGGGAGGATAGGAGTCATGGGAAGATGGGATAGAAGGGTAGGGAAGAGGACAGGCCCCCGATCCTCTCACTCTACCGGTACGGCGAAATGCAATAGCGAACTTGCTTCACGCCGATATTCTGTGAGAGTGTGATACTTCCCCGGACGAGGGATTTGCAGGATAATCAACATTTTTCACAAATGAGCGTATGTAATGAGCGTAGCATAAAATTGAACTTGGCTGGACACGCTGCCGCATGTCTAGATTAATGTGGTTATGAGGAACCTTCTATAACAGGAACACACTTATTAGTCGTTAATCATTTTCGATGGCCGAATACTCGGACATAATTGATCTGAGCACTGTTTCACTCTGACGCCCATAAATCAAGGGCCCACGCGACTCTCGTTACGGATTCATTATCATTTTCCTTATGGCGTTTATTATTACAGTCTGATCCTGTTCCGGCTGCCATACAATAAGCTGTAGTGTAGATTGGTAGTTATCTGACCTATGAATTAATAAAAGATAAATGGACGCAAGAATGTTTTGCTGGTTGTAGAACTTGATGCAAGATCCGTCCGGGTAGCTACCTCCATTTTACCTGAGCCTGCCGCCAAGTGGCAATACTTGCACTGTTGTGTTCCTGCTGTTTTCGAGAGTCATTACGAACCGTCTCGCGCGCAGGTTTGACGAATTCCAGCCTCCCGAACAAGCCGGTTTCCGAAAGGGCTATAGTACCGTAGACCACATACATGCGTTGCGGCAGGTTGTACAGAAGACCGAAGAGTATAACCTCCCCCTTTGCCTTGCATTTGTGGACTACGAGAAAGCCTTCGATTCGATCGAGACTTGGGCTGTGCTGCAGTCTCTCCAGAGGTGCCAAGTTGACTACCGGTACATCGAAGTGTTGAAGTGTTTGTACGAAAATGCCACCATGTCCATCCGACTACAGGACCAGACCACGAAGCCTATTCCACTGCAGCGGGGAGTCAGACAAGGAGATGTGATCTCTCCGAAGCTGTTCACCGCTGCATTGGAGGATGCTTTCAAGGTGCTGGACTGGAAAGGTCGAGGCATCAATGTTAATGGCGAGTACATCTCTCACCTTCGATTTGCCGACGATATTGTAGTCATGGCTGAGACCATGGAGGACCTCAGTATTATGCTCGCTGACCTCAGCAGAGTTTCCGATCGAGTTGGTCTTAAAATGAACATGGACAAGACGAAAATTATGTCTAATGTCCATGTTGTGCCAACTCCCGTAATAATCGGAGGCTCTGCGCTCGAAGTTGTTGACCATTATGTATACCTGGGACAAACAGTCCAGTTAGGTAGGTCCAACTTCGAGAAAGAGGCCAATCGTCGAATCCGACTCGGCTGGGCAGCGTTCGGGAAGCTTCGCAGTGTCTTTTCGTCCAAATTACCGCAGTGTCTCAAGTCGAAAGTCTTCGACCAGTGTGTGTTGCCAGTGATGACTTATGGTTCCGAGACGTGGGCGCTTACGTTGGGCCTCATAAGAAGGCTCAAAGTCACTCAGAGGGCAATGGAGAGGGCTATGCTCGGGGTTTCTCTGCGTGATAGAATCAGAAATGAGGATATCCGCAGTAGAACTGGGGTCACCGACATAGCCCGAAGAATTGCGAGCCTTAAGTGGCAGTGGGCGGGGCACATTGCTCGCAGGACTGATGGCCGATGGGGCCGGAAACTTCTCGAGTGGCGCCCGCGAACCGGGAGACGAGCTGTCGGTAGGCCTCCAACAAGATGGAGCGACGACCTCGTGAAGGTCGCGGGAAACCGGTGGAAGCAAGTAGCACAGGACCGGTCTGAGTGGCGAGCCTTGGGGGAGGCCTATGTCCAGCAGTGGACGTCTTTCGGCTGAAATGATGATGATGATGATGATGTGTTCCTGTAGCTGGTAAAATCAAGTGTTTAATGTCATAGAGGCTTTAAATTTTGGGCCTCAGGTTTACCCAGAATTCCCAATGTTATATTTCTTATGTCCTTTGACATAGATGTCGCGTAGTAGGTATAGCAATACGTAAGTAACTTAGAAGGCGCGGGGATTAAGCAATAATGGTCTCTACATCAACGGCTTAATGCTTTGACGCGCGTCTTCTAAGGATTCGTTCCGAATCACGCTCACGGCACTTTGAGCGCGTTTCAGGATACTTTGTGAGCTTGCTGACAGCGCTCAGGAAATTGATGACGTCATCGATCGACGCTCTCGGTGCTCACGCTGCGAGGCATGGGCGCTGTCAGCGCAAACGTCAAAGTGACATTTGGCTATACATTTAACAGAACATGATGCCCTAATGAAAAAAAATGTTTGACAGTTTCTAGAGTTGGCAAGGTGAGCGTGCTTATGATCGTTCTGAATCAAAATCGCGCTCACAGGGTCGTGAGCGTGACATTTGATAAGGGACACCTATGAAAGTTGTGAACGCTGTGAGCGATTTGAGCGCGATACGGAACGTACCCTAACTTGTATGGTGCTATAAGTACACTTATTGTCCGGGACTTTTCGGATGGCTACCACTATCTTGCCCGCTATCCTCGCACTGTTGTATTCCAGTAAGGGGATACCTAAGAGAGCCGGTAAAATACCTACATAGAGGAGTTCAATTTTACTCTTCAGGGTTATTTTCATGATTCCTTCACATTACGACCGTTTAATACTAAAATATTGACGCTATATTAAGTTAGGTTAAAGTTGGAAAAAAAAATGTTTGGTCAATACGGCTTTATTAAATCAAAATTGTATCAATTGTATGATCAATCGGATCGGCCTTATTTTGTCCAACATTCGTGCGCTAAATGAAGCAAGATATTGCGAAGCGGGTGGTTATAGAGCATCTAAGGGTCGTAATAACAGGACATATCTTCTCTATATATAAAATGCAATGTCGCGACTGACTGACTGATCAACGCCCAGCCCAAACCGCTGATGATAGAAGTTTGAAATTTGGAAACAATATTGATTTTATATTGTAGACGTATAATTTAAGAAAGGATTTTTCGAAATTTGTACAGTAAGGGTCAAAAAAAGGGGTCCATCATTTGTATGGAAGTCCGTTATCTTTTAAGTTAGGAATACAAAACATTGAAATTTAGGTGCATGATTAGAATCAAATAAATACGTATTTCAGCATTTTTGGATTTTTTTGCCTTTAAGAGGGTGAAAGTTTGTATGGATGAATCGTCATTTTTGAAATTAAACGCCCGAAATATTTTGATTTAGATATTTGATTACAAATAATTAAACACGTATTACAGCATTTAAAAAAATTATATCTTTACGGGGATGAAATAGGGGATGAAAGTTTGTATGGGTAAACCATCATCGTTTGGCGGCAAGTTAGCGAGTAAGATGGTGGTAGCTATCAGGATGGTCCTTGCACCACCTCCCACCACCAGCAAAAACGTATTGTTAAAATCTCGATTTGCATTTATTTTTATTTTACGCAGACGAAGTCGCGGGCAAAAGGCTCATCATCATCATCATCATTTCAGCCGAAGGACGTCCACTGCTGGACATAGGCCTCCCCCAAGGCACGCCACTCAGACCGGTCCTGTGCTACTTGCTTCCACCGGTTTCCCGCGACCTTCACGAGGTCGTCGCTCCATCTTGGCAAAAGGCTAGTAATTTTTGAATCTGATCTGTTAATAATCTGATGTTACGAGTCCTACGTTTTAAAGTTTAATTACTATTTTGAATCCAACTACATAGGCGAGGGATTAAACTAGCTTCGGCCCGCGACTTCGCCCGCGTGGAATTCGGCTATCGCGTTCCCGCGGGAACTATGCGTTTTTCCGGGATAAAAGTAGTCTATGTCCTTTTCCGGGACCCCGACTATCTCCATGCCAAATTTCATTTCGATCGGTCCAGCGGTTGAAGCGTGAAGAGGTAACAGACAGACAGAGTTACTTTCGCATTTATAATATTAGTATGGATTTTTACCAATAAAGACGTCGTTAGAAATACATCTGTGGCACACAAACTACATTACTTATTATAAAACCGAATATACACTGGTTTTTGCAAGTTGAATAACTGATTCCTAAAAAAAAATACTTATTTTAAAATCATTCAAATAAAGTAGCTAATTAAATAGTAACTTTATTATGATTAAAAAGCCGTTGTGGCCTGGTGGTTCGACCTACCGCCTCTCATGCCGAGGGTCGGGGGTTCGATTCCGGCTTGCACCTCTAAGTTTACTTACGTGCGAAATTCAATTTGCATTTACCATGAGCTTTCCGGTGAAGGAAAATATCGTGAGGAAACCTGCACGCATCTGCGAAGTAATTCAAAGATGTGTATGAAGTCCCCAATCCGCACTGGGTCCGCGTGGGGACTATAGCCCAACCCTCTCGTGATGAGAGGAGGCCTGTGCTCAGCAGTGGGATGCGAAGAGGCTGTAGTAGTAGTAGTTTAGTATGATTGAAACTCTACACGAACGGACTACGAATCATTTGTTGATGTCAAGTACCTAACAGCAAGCGTATTTTAACCGGTAAGCACCAGATCCTGGGCATAAATGAGACTGTACGATTAAGTCGTAAAACGTCTGCTGTTCGCTATTTATGATGTTGTGAGTTATGGCTATTGCGTTATTTTGCCTTCTCCCGTTAAAGAAAAAAGCTCATTGGTTGATTTAGTTTTTATTTGTACGGATTGCTACCACCATCTTACCAAACCTACCGCCAAAAGCAGTACTCGATCGAAATAACCACCATAGAGGATTAGAGGCATTCAATCTTTGTCCTGTAGGCCACGGCTGATAACGTACTTTTTCTCAAACATGCAATGAAATATTGATATTATGTTCTTCTTATTAGCCTGGAAAGTATCACGTTTCAGGCGCGGCTAGACAACTGGTCTATAATGAAATTTCATACAAACGCTGCAGGCCTGGGCCGGCAACTCACTTTTTTTAAATTTCCGTTTGATATATTTGTGACAGTTTAAAAACTTACTCCTTTTATTTATTTATTTCATTGCAAAGCACTATTCATACATCGGCGGGGAACGGAAGTTGTCGGCCTCGTAACTATCCAGCCTCACTTTATTCGGCCGTATATAATGCTCGGCCTGTAACATCCTCCTTCCCGGCCTCTGTAGTAATGTACTTATTCGCAATCTTGTGATTCTCTACGACCGCTGGCTATAGTGAGGAATTACCAGTCGCATGAACGCGCATGAAAAATGGTATGAGATGTGTATCAGTACGTGGGCGTCTGAGTTTTTCTCGGGTGAAAATGGCTTAAAATGAATTTTCCCAGATATGAGACCTGGCTAGATTGATTTGTCACCCCTAAAAACCCCTACCTACAAAATTTCATCGAAATCATTAGAGCCGTTTTCGAGAACGTGATTACTAATATATTTATATAGGATATATATAAATACTGCTCGTTCAATAGTATAGGACCTCTACTTTCAAAATTATAATACACCTATACAATATATTTAACAACAATTAATAAATAAATGTCTTAGAACATTTTACAGACATCGTCACAATTAGATTAAAATTACTAGAAACGTAAAATGAGGTTTCGTCACTAATTAAAATAGGCAATGTGCACTAAATTGAAATTTTACCAAGTATAAAGGCAACGAGACTCTGAATCGGGTCTTCGTAATCCTTCAACCAAAACAAAAGGATGGCCCTTTCTCTGCGGTCTACAACATTTTCTATTTAAAATGGACATTAAGATAAGCCTTATAATTAGACAGGGACCTTTGATTGTTACGATATTATTAATTGTATATTAAAATGACAGTAAATGAACAAATGTCGATAAATGTTATTACTTAATGAGTAAAGTGTGAAAGGGGGCGTGTCAACTCAGGTGACGGCAGACAGATAGATATGGAAGAGAGGAACATGTTGTGCCAACCCCACGTAATGTTAAAGTAAAATTTGTAAATTTACCAAGCAAATGGTCAGAATAAATGTTAATATTGCCTTAAAGTGCTTGTCAGTTTATTTTACTACAGCCTATTTGCGTCCCACTGCTGGGCACAGGCCGCTCATCACGAGAGGGTTTGAGCTATAGTCCCCACGCGGGCCCAGTGCGGATTGGGGACTTCACACACATCTTTGAATTACTTCGCAGATGCATGCAGGTTTCCTCACGATGTTTTCCTTCACCGAAAAGCTCAGTGGTAAATTAAAATTGAATTTCGCACATAAGTAAACTTAGAGGTGCGAGCCGGAATCGAACCCGTGACCCTCTGCATGAGAGGCGGTAGGTCGAACCACTAGGCCACCACGGCTTTTTTCAGTTTATTTAGTTACAATAATATCAAAGCAAAGTCACCGGTCGCCTTTCGTAAGCTTACAGTGTTTAAAGTTTGACATTTTGTGTATAATAAAATAAGATATATGTACATTATAGATGTTTTAACTATCTATAACTAGGTAGTAGAAGCCGTGGTAGCCTAGTGGTTTAACATGCAATCTGCATCGCTCGAACCTCTGATTGTATTTAGGTGTGTGCGAAGTTCAATTTGACAAAAATCGTCCGCTCCGTCAAGGGATGTAGCGTATAGTAGATGGAGTGACGACCTTGTAAAGGTCGGGGGAACGCGGTGGATGCGGGTGGCACAGGAGCGGTCTGAGTGGCGCGCCTTGGGGGAGGCCTATGTCCAGCAGTGGACGTCTATCGGCTGAAATGATGATGATAATGATGATGAGGTATTCTTATTTTGGTCACACAAAATTAGAAGTGGCGATGGTAATTTACTAATTCCTTAGCTGCTCTGATTGTGATCGTTTTAATGTCAAGCATACCATATGCAAAACATTTTATTTACGTAACCTCTTTCGTGTATTTTAAATTTAAATAATCGAATATGTCGTGTCAGTGGCAACATTGTGCTTTAATTGATTAATAATTATTGAATTTCAGTTGAAGATAGCCCTTCAAATAGAATTCTCAATTTCGAGGTTTCAGCCCACGTAGGAATAATGAAATCCCGAACACCATTTTTTTAAATTGAATATCAATAATTCATGATTCCCTTTGACCCTCCACTGATCTATTATGAAGGTTCCAGTGAGTATATGGGATAATCGTAAACATATGATTTCTATACCTATCTAACAATATTGAGATTGGATAAATAATAATACAATTTTATCGGAATCTCCTTTCTAAAGGAGGACCATGGATTTTTGAATAGTATTTGTCATTTGATAGAGAAAACTTAAAAATGTGTGGTAAGTAGTCGCAAGAAGCGCAACACTAATGGCATCTAGTTTAAATAATTGAAAGAAAAACCCACCAATAAGATGATTATTTTATTTCAGTAAATATGTTCAAAATGGTAGCCATTCTGTTGAATGCAAAGATTAATTCGTTTGGGTAACGATCGCAAGATTGCATTTCGTATTTTTATGGGGTGCATATGTGTTAAAATGTTTGAATGTAATTATTATTAAATCTAAAATCGACGTCATGGTTCCTAAGAACAAATCTCGCTATCTCTCATAGTTTCCGACTTTACCATACTGACCCATTTGGATCGGTATACCTAGTCTAAACTACTTACCACACATTTTTAAGTTTTCTCTATCAAATGACAAATAGTATACCTACGTTTACCCAATATATACTACGTTACCCAAACGAATTAATCTTTGCATTCAACAGAATGGCTACCATTTTGAACATATTTACTGAAATAAAATAATCATCTTATTGGTGGGTTTTTCTTTCAATTATTTAAACTAGATGCCATTAGTGTTGCGCTTCTTGCGACTTGCAGAATTTATACACATTGATTTTGACCAGGTTCGATTCCCGGTTACATATGAGAGTTAATAAAAAAGTTTGAATGTAATTATTATTAAATCTAAAATCGACGTCATGGTTCCTAAGAACAGATCTCGCTATCTCTCATAGTTTCCGACTTCACCATACTGACCCATTTGGATTGTACACCCGGTATATATTTTTAAAGATCCAAGTAAAATCTCCGAAATACAGCTTTGTATCTGGTGGTTTGTTAGATTCCCAATTAAAGATAAACATGTTTGGCAAGTTTTATACCTAACAATGTCTTGTCTCCAAACGTTCTGTAACATTATTGGACCGTGAAAACCCCTTTTCACGATTCTAGAACCTAGATAAAACTAATAGATTCTATTTTTAAAATGCACGGTGACGGGCCAAAGGACTCACTAATGTCTACTGTTCCTTGATTGTGTGGTGTTCAATAAAGTATATTGTATTGTATTGTAATGTAGATTTTTATCAAGATCGATCAAGGCCTCAAAAACTGACACTGAAAAATGTTTTCTCTGCATGGATGCCGCTCTGCATGGAGATGGTGCTCGCACTGTTGTGTTTCGGTAGGGGGTTAAGGCAGCTTCCCTCTTAGGCCTCAGGGTAGGCAACGCATTCGAGTTCTTATGGTTTCTTAATGGGGGATCATAGGATTTCTGTGTCAATGGGCCGCAGTGACCACTTACCATCAGGTGGGCTGTGCGCTCGTTTGCCTATACCACGGTATAAAAAAATGGATAATTTTCAAAATCTTATAAAAATGATGAACCTAAGAAAGTTTTAAAACTGCACATTACTAGTCATTCATTAAATTCGGTAAGTAAATGATAGACAGATTTCAGGTCTAGTCAGATTTCCGAAATTTCCCGATGGAAAATTATTATACGCTGCATCACTATTTTACCTGTTGTCCTTATTTGTTGACTTTTTCTGCCACGGTATCGTTCGAATGATATACTTAGGTATCAAATCAAAATCAAACAACACCTCTTTACCATGCTTCTCGTTTATAAATTTTAAAAGCTTCAGGCTTGAACTACCTATTCAGTTCACTAAAATGCTGCAAGCACAGGTGCTGGATAGCAACGTAGGTTCTTTGTGAGATCGGCATTGTGTTCAAGCCATGTCAACATTTATAATATTAATATGGATATGGATTTCCATGGACAAAGCCCGCAAATAATTAAATGATCAAAACACATGTTTTTAACATTACGCCGAACAAAAAAGACCAATACAATAATAATAACTTACAAAAACTGAACTATCTTCATTTAATCCTACTTTCAGGTTTCAGCTTCTTTACGACAGAAAACTACCTAGAATCACGGTTAGAACAAACGAGATCAAGACTGCCGGTAAATTGATTTACGTCGAGATGCATCCTATAATGATTTTTGTGGTCGCTGTTTAAACCGCTGGGAAATGGAATTGCGCGATGCGACGCTTTCTCGTCGGAACTGACTGGCTGCAAAATAAGGAGATAAATGAAATAATACATACTAATGCTAAACTACTGCTACTACAGCCTATTTGCGTCCCACTGCAGGGCACAGGCCTCTCCTCAAATGCTAAACTATATTAATAAAAAAATTGGTTGTTTGTAAAGTCGGTTTACGGACGATAATTTTACGTGATAACGCCACGTTTAAGCATGTTTTTTAGGTTAAATTTTTCTCGAGTTTGTAAAAATGTTTTTTTTTCGTATGGCCCAGTATGGAATCGATGATGGTGTGAGCGATACCTGAATCCCTCATAATTTTTTTTTTACCAACTCGTATAGGCTACTTTTTATCCCGGAAAAACCTAGGTTTTGCGACTAGTCGCAGAAGCTATTCTAACAACATAATAAAGTCCTCACAAAATCAATCGAAAAACGAACGCTACTAATGAACGTAAGTAAAATACGAAGTCAATTACAAGTTAATAAACCAAATTCTTCAACAGTAAAATTATCATTACTTTCCATCCTACATGGCCTAAACCTTGATTTTTATAAAAAAAACCGGCCAAGTGCGTGTCGGACCACGCGCAAAGTATAGGGTTCCGAAGTTGAGGATGCCCACAGTACCTTTCTAAGACTTATTAGCATCTAGCTAGACTGTGGTATGACGTGCCCGCCCGACGCCCCTGCCGCTCGAGAAAAATCATTGGTATTTTAATCATTTCATAAGTTGGTCGACTATTACTCGTAAGTTTGTACAGCCTACTTAGCTCTGATAGTTTTTCTTTCAACTACGTTATATATGCCACAACCGTGATTTTTTTCAGCCATCCAAATACCACCATTTAGCTGGCAGGGGGGGGGGGGGGACACGTGACTCTAACAAAAAATAGCACTTTAAAGCTTAATATTTCACAAACGCATCACTTAATCAAAAACCTACAATATTTTTTTAAGACCTATTCAACGATATGCCGCACCATGGGGTACGCAAGAAAAAAAAATACATCCCCACTTTACGAGTACGGGAGGTACCCTATAAAAAATATATATTTCAAAATTTTATTGTACTACTTTGTCAGCGTAACTAATATGTATATTCATGCCAAATTACAGCTTTCTAGGACTAAGCAACTGCGGACAGACGGACGGACGGACGGACGGACGGACGGACGGACGGACGGACGGACGGACGGACGGACATGGCGAAACTATAAGGGTTCCTTGTGGACTTCGGAACCCTAAAAAAACGGTTAAAATGATATAATTATGTTTCTCTGTAAGTATTTATATTATTGTCTAGCTGCCATAGTACAAGCTTATGCTTAGTTTGGGACTAGCAATTTGTGTGAAAGGTTCTAAATTATTATTTACTAGCTTCTGCCCGCGACTTCGTCTGCGAGGAATTCGGTAATAGCGTTCCCGCCGGAACTAAGCGTTTTTCCGGGATAAATAGTAGCCTATATGTTGTTATAAACTACCCCCATACCAAATTTTGTTGCAATCGGACCAGTTGTTTCGGAAAAAAAATCTTTTTTTATTTTTATTCTTTATCATTTATGTAGTCCCCACGACTTGATAATTTCTTTTAATTTTCAAGTTTCAGACGCTATACTTCTTATTATTAGTATAGAGTTTATTTATGTGGAAGAAGGCTACAGCCACGTTCCATCCGGTGCGTCTGTGTTCACCCAATAAAGATACATCTGAGCGGCACATTGAATATTCTAAGCGTCCAGATATTTGCTATTAAGTAGCAAGTCTTTCGTTCGTGCTGACGGTACGGCGGGGTAGGTACGGGCGTCGGTTTTGGAAGCCCCCTGCGGGTAGGGAGTGGGAAGGGAATAACCTAGTAAATAAATAGTAAGTAAGTATTTATTCGTTGTAAACTGTGTACAACAGAAGGTAAGCGATAATAGTATCAACAGCTGCCTATTTCAGGCGTACAACATTTATTCTTACGACTACACTTAAAATGAATGCAATTGTGCTTAGATTTATGTTATCACAGACTTAGTTGTAATATGTATATATTTCAGTATCAGAATCATAGAATTCGCTTAGATTATAATGTACTCTATTAATGAGCCAGTTTTTAAGTTTAGCTAATAATAATGATTATCCGTGCAAAAATTTGCCTGGTACAAATGGTTTATAAGTTTTATAACATGTTTTAGTCTGTATGGCGGGATGTAGGCCGCGCCGGAGAAGTATGGCATTACGCGATCGCCTACTTCGTTTTTCATCGACTATCGTAAAATACAAGATTTTTTGTGGTATAAATCGTTCGACTTTCGTAATTTATGCGACACGTTCGATTAACGCTGACGCGATTGGGCCCCCGGTACTGGCGCTATGACCATGATTTTCCTTTTCGTCATTATACGTCATTATACCCGTGTAGAGTCGCCAGCCTGGTACAAATAGTTCGGAATTCTCTGTCAGTATCTCTCGGTCTATCAGATTCTGGGTTAGTAATCTGGGCTTTAACTTTTGTGACGATACCTAAGTATACCTACCTATAAAAATTGGTTAGATGACGACGATGGAATTTTATGTCCTAGGTAAAGAGTTCGGTTAGTTCTTTATGTATGAGACTGCAAAGTTGAAACATTTTGACAATAAATTAGTGAATATAAATCAACGTACCTACGTCGAATACCTAATTTTGTCTATAGTTTTATTTTTAATAAAAAAAAATACAATATAGAAACTAAACAGTCAACTAATAAAGTATTAGAATACTAATCGAAGAAGGTAAGTACTTAAAATAGTAAATTATCATCATCATCATCATCATCATCATCATCATCATCATCATTTATGTAAATGCCTCAGAGTTCAAAGGGTGTAACATTAAAAAAAATCGTAATATTGGCAAGTCTGCGTTGAGGTTACGATAAGTAGAAGGGTAAATCTGCTCTTAAGATTTACGACGTTATCAGGGGAGCAGCAATCAACATAAAAAATAACTCAAGAATTTATCGCTTATTTTTGCTAACACCTGGCAGTGGAGATAATGGTAAGATTACCTAGATATTATATTTATATTGAAAGGCGTCAGGCAGGTGATCCTGAAATACGCTATTCATGAATTACTGGCGGAAATACGGATCAAGTTTCGGTGGCATCGTTGATAAACGAGACATCTCCCCCGAGGAGAGCTTTTTTTAAATAAAAAAGTTTTTTATCAACAGATATTGGCTGTATCAAGTTGTCAGGAGCGTTTTTAATCTTTTGGTGACGTTGGCCTATTTATAATAGACAAGAAATCTGCATAATTTGGCCACTAGGAGCGCTACAATCGCTTGACCCAAACCATCTGTCAATTACATAGAGAAATATTTGTTTTACTTAAATTATTAAAAATGCCGCGCTGTGGAGTTCCAGGATGCAATGAGAACGGACGACACGTATTTCCGAAAGACTTGTCTTGGTATGTATCTGGGGCAGATATAATTGCATTGGGATGTCTTCATTTTCATCACAAATAACTGAACCAAAATTAAAATTGCGGTCAATACTTAAAATTTTCACCAAAAAACCCCTAAATATTTAACAGATGCAGTGTTTGGGTCAAGCGTTTGCAGCGCCATCTAAGTCGAGCTTTGCGTATTCTTGTCCATTAACCCCCGACGCAAAAAGAGAGGGGTGTCATAAGTTTAACGTGTCTGTGTATCTGTCTGTGGTATCGTAGCTCCTAAGCGGATGAACCGATTTTCGTTTAGTTTTTAAAAACGGGAATCAATTCAGCTACGGATCATTACAGCTTTTAACACTTTGTAAGGATGTATAATTATGTCCAATTAGTAGTATATAACTACCGCTAGTAAAATAAAAAACTGGGCATGTGCGAGTTGGACTCGCGGACCGAGGGTTCCGTACAAACTTGATGGATGAATGCAAATTTACTACTACTACTACTACTACTACTACTACTACAGCCTATTTGCGTCCCACTGCTGGGCACAGGCCTCCTCTCATCACGAGAGGGTTGGGCTATAATCCCCACGCGGGCCCAGTGCAGATTGGGGACAAATTACAAATTTACTATTACAAACTTATTATTTGCAGTTACTGCAATAAGAATTTTTATTATAAAAATACACTGAACAGCAATGAAAACGGGTCGCCTTGTATGGAAAATCCTATACAAAGTGCCCGTTTTCAGTATATATAATATTTACGGTTATCACACTTATTTATGTACCTGTGGTGTAAGACATTGATTTTGGATAAATTTCATGATTCTAGGTCATCGGAAAGTACCCTATAGGTTTTGATTCCCTTGTGAAATCGCAAAATATGCCACATAAACGGGCATATCTTTTGATTGCGTTGACTTACTAGTTTTTTTTTCATAGCCAAAAGAGACACATATATTTGATATAAATTTTGAATTGACACCGCTACGCGTTCCTGAGGTCTTGAGAGACGGATAGACAGACATTTTTTAGGTACGGAGCCCTAAAAAATATAATTTAAAGAATAACAGGAGATTAAAAAAGGATTTTGTGAAATAAGAAAAAGAAGAAGAAATATTTTAAGTATTCGCACCACATATGACATACAAAATACAAAAAAAAAAAAAAACAAAGAAACAAACATGAAAGAAAAAAAGGAAAATAAATAATTTATAATTTTATACATACAATTTATAGTGTGTGTGAAATCGCGGCAGTGAATTGGCCACTGGCTCAGCATAATGCTGGGATGGATGCACCCCAGCGCTGATTTTCAGCCAGCACCGTCTGTGTGACTCACGGATCGCTAATTGATACAATAACGTTCATTGATACAAAAATAATAGGTAATTTTTCATGTTATTGCGTGACAAACGAACACATAGTCCACCTGCTGGTAGGCGGTCACTTCGGCTCATGGACATTAAGAAATCATAACCTCATCCACAAAACAGTTTGACACTCGAGAATCATGCTACGCGGTGAATGATCGCGGAGCAAGCAAGGATCAGTATCCACACTTCGCATCACAACTTGATTTATGAGCCGCTGTGTGGGCGTTAAGCCAAAGGCTCACGGACGTGGGTAAATGACCGCAAATCGGTTTATCGTAGCTTTATGTGTTGCTGAATTTGGAAACATATTGTAAGCTGAAATTGAAAAAAAAAAAAAACTGGCCAAGAGCGAGTCAGTCTCGCTTATTCACTTCGCTCCGATTTTTTGGCTTCCTCGGTTTCGTAGTAGCAAATGTTATTTAACTTATAAATAAATAAAAATACGCGGCTGGTTCTATTCAAACCAATTTTCGTTTTAAGATTGTGCTGAATTTACAATTTTTATTACATTTTCGCATTCGATAGTTCAAAAGTTAGAGGGGGTGTGTGGGACACACTTTATCTAATATCTCACAAACTATTTAGAAATCTCCATATCATTTACAAATACCTATCTAATGGAACCCAACACGGCTATGCTCTCTTGTTTTTTTATCCCTTTGTTATATGTATGCACCTATGTATGTGCCTTAAATATACTTTTTGTTTTCAAAATGGTATACTGCATCACTTTGTAGCGATTCGTAGCACACCTACCTCGCAAATTTCAACCATACAGACTAGGAGACTATGGGTAGGAACCCATAGTCTCCGAGTAGAATGGGTGTGACATACGTACGGACAGACAGACAGCGGACATGACGAAATTATAAGGCTTTCTTTTTGCCATTGGGCTACGGAACCCTACCAATATTTATTTTATAGTTGAAGAGTGATTGGCCGCCCTAGATTAACGTTGTTGTGAATTTAGGTGTCTTCATGTCTCTCAAAATAACCAGCGTGACGGAGAGCCTATCACTGCCGCATGAAATCCCGGAATAGGTCGCCGCCGATTGATTGATGATGTCTATCCCGGGAAATAGTTTCGGCCCCAACTTCCGGCTGATACCATCTCGGCTCACTTTTCTGTTAACTCGTAGGGGCGGTTAGAACTCATGAACCTAGTTGTTGTGATAAAATGGAGGTAAGATAAGTATAGGGAAATATTATATTTAAACTAGCTGACCATGCGCGGACTTCGTACCGCCTTAGAATTTTATTTTTTTTTGCTATGAAAAATAGCTGACGTCCTTATTCTCATACCTACTGAACATACACTCTAAATTTCATAAGAATCGGTCGAGCCGTTTCGGAGGGTTTGGTTACACACACTGTGACATGAGAATTTTATATATTAAAAGATGTTAACAATAAAATAAATGTCGATTAACAGTTACCTACATAGTTACCTAAATTAATAGGCAGTCGGGAGATATTTCATTCGTTAGAAGTGTGACGCTGAGAATAATCTCGGAAATTAAGCTTCTGCGCCAGGTTGATTAAATGAACTCGTGAGGTCACGTTCTGTTAATTAATTTAAGACTTTTAAATTTCAAGTGGAGTTAATTATACAGGGTCAAGCAAAACGTTGTCACGATATTTAACCCATAGAGAATCAGCTATCAATTATAAACATGTTTTTTAAAAATAGTATTGCCCAATATTGATGGTGCGACGCGATACAAAATCAGGAACCTAAAAGACATGCTTAGAATCGATAGCTGATTATGTGGGTAAAATAATAAGTTTTTTCAAAAATTGAATTTTTGGAACACGCTTTTATTGCTGACTGCACTTTTCTTTGTAAATCCTTCATCTACCCTTCAAGACGAATCAAACGAGCCCAAATTTGATAGGTTCATTTAGTTTTATTACGGAGTTCTTATGGCCACCTTCTAGCTCCAACATCATATCAGCTCCACGTCATCATAATATTGCATTGTCACGCGATTTACATATTCGTGCAGAATTTCAGCTCAATCGGAAATCAGAAAGTGGGTCAAATTTAACTTGCAAGATTCCATTACATAGTTACATACAGGTCGACCTAATAAAAGCGTGTTAATACGAGTATCGTCACAACGCTTTGCTTGACCCCGTATGCCGGTGGGGAACCGCACAAATATGAACTGTATGACCTACGAGATAAGATAAGGGGAGAAATACCAATGGGGTTGCAATGTAAAGCGTAATATTATGTAACGTTTTTAGTAGCATTTCATGTAAGGTTCGAGTGTAGTTTTATCTAGTCATTTTGGCAGTTTGGGTAGAATAGAAATGGAACGTGATATCTTTTTATCTTTACCCTTGCGGCCTGCGGCGTTGCGCCTGATTTTTAGGGTTCCGAAGTCCACTAGTTGTATTAAATTTCGACCCTTCAGATTTTGGGTCGTAATTTGAATATTATTTTACTGGGCTTCGCGCTAACGACGCCTATGTTCGTATAATCGCATAACAAGAGACATACAAACAATAATAAAAACCGGCCAAGAAGCGAGTTAAACTCGCGTGGAGAGGGTTCCGACTCTTGATTATTTTCAATGACGTCATTTTCAAACTGTTTCACAGGATAAGCTCTTTTATATGATATATTTCAAATACCATGGACTTCTTAATAATTTTCCTGTAATCTATAGGTCAATAACTATGATCCGTATTTTTTCCAAAATTTTAGGTCCAGTAGTTTCGGAGATAAGGATTCATTCATTCAGTAATTTTTCGCCTATTTTCTTAAATAACTAGAAAAGTACTGAACAAAAAACAAACGAAAAAAATATATTTGAGATCCTCATAAGAAGTACTGTCATTTGATATGTCACACGATATAGTTTGAAAAACTTTATGAATATTTTTTCAAATTTAGCCCCAATTTAGGGTCTATGTTTAAAATTCATTTATTTTCGTTACACGTCCGTCTTTGGGTCACAAACTTACATTTACGTACTTAATATCAACTTGATCTGTCCAGCAGTTTCGGAGAGAATCGACTGTGACAGACGGACGGACAGACACACGAGTGATCCTATAAGGGTTCCGTTTTTACCTCTTGAGGTTCGGAACCCTAAAAAGAATTAAGAGCGTGAAGATTGTGGAGTACTGTACGGGTGAAGACTAAAGTTACCCTAGGGTTGAGCGGTTGGAACTAAGCCCCTGAGATGAGGACTTGCGAACTATGTCTTATTAGTAACCAACCAGTCTTATTTATTGACGTGATAACGTCTTATAAATTGATGAACGCCGGCTGCGCTCACGAGAAAACATGACGTAATGTATGTCCAATTGTCCATGTATGTCCTCATGGCGATGTTTGTCCTACGTAACGGGAAATATTCATTAATGTTTTCTTATGACGTTATCACGTAAAATTATCGTCCATAAACTGACTTTATAGACAACCGATTTTTTTTATATAACTGAATTAGTTTTGTAAGTTTTAATCGAGTATTATTTATTCGTAACGAAAGTTTGCTTATTTTTAATTTAAATCAAGTTAACTCAACAAGTTCGGCTAATCCGTCTTTTCAGTGCACGACGTCCAAATAAATGTGTTATGTATATTAGCCTCTGCCTATATGTAAAAGTATTTAAATATGAGCCTATAATATGTCTTCCTTTCTTTTTCTACAGTGGCTTAAAGTTCCAATACTATTGATTGAACATCCACCCGCGTAAGGTACCAAAATTAAAGGAAATATCTCTATCGTTCGCCTTTCCTATTTTCTTTCTCGTATTTCGAGGGCCGACCCTGCACGAGAGGTGGTAGGTCAAACCACTTGACTACTAGGCTTTTTTTTCAAAAACCGTAGTGTAATATCGCTGGCACCTGTAAGTTAATTATCGAGTATAAATAATTATCCATTTAGTTTGGCAACATAGTATTTATACATTTGTACAGTGACGACTTTAGAATCACCTTTGATTGGATCGCTAGTGTGGGCCGCAAGTCAATATGATTTAGGTTTGGCAAACATGTTTCCGTAGAGCGACGCGCAGTTAAGACCTTATTAAACATGTCTGAACTTGTAAGTGGACTCAAATGGTTTTATTTTCATTTAGAGTTGAGAATCTTAATTAAGTACTTATAATCGAGCATAGAGTATTTAATAGTACTACATACAATACCCACGGAATCACGCGCCTGAATCTAGCCGGCGCGCAACTCGCGCCCAACTCGCACTTACTGTCATTTGTTTCATTCGGAGGTGGAGAGTGGATCATTGGCCCGCGTACTGGTAGACACAGATTTACAAGTGTACAGACGTCCTCGCACGCAAACATTGACACTTCATTCGGATTATGTTCGAAATCGTGGTTTTACAGGCCGTGTCCGCCCTGTCAGTCGAGGTCGCCTATAAACACTTTCGCACTTTAACTCGTTGTGTTGTGGCATTATGGTCTTACACAAATTAATGAACTCCACTTACACCTATTTTAGCAGTAGTTATTCTTTATGTTTTATATGTACTACCTCAGCCTATTTGCGTCCCACTGCTGGGCACAGGCCTCCTCTCATCACGAGAGGTTTTATATGTATGATATCTATATTCATATTAATATTATAAATGCGAAAGTAAACTCTGTCTGTCTATCTGGTACCTCTTCACGCTTCAACAGTTGGACTGCTTTGAATGAGGTATGGAGATTTTTTGAGGCCCCGGAAAGGACATTGCCTACTTTTTATCCCGGAAAAACGCATAGTTCCCGCGGGAAGACGATAACCGAATTCTGTGCGGGCCAAGTCGCGGGCAGTAGCTAGTATCTAATATAAATCAGACATAGGTATTTATTATGCTGAAAATCATTAGTATTTTTGTACTCTTTGTAACCGGGACCAACATAGTTTACTTTTGGAAAAAAGTACTGTAAACCGGGTTTCCGTAATGTCACGAATTACTGCTAAACTGCTTTCACACTGACGTATATTTTGCATTAGCCATTTACTAATAGTTTCCCAAGTAAACCTTACATTGAATTGCAACCTTCGGTTCGGGCCACAAACACCTGCGATCTGGAGCTTTACGAATTACCGCCCGTGGTTTGTTTTCAGTTTTACGGATTGCCTTGGCCAGGAAGTGAGATTTTTCTCCCCGCGTGGCGGCCAGAAAATTCCACTTTACGGCCAAGGGTGACGTAAAATACATTTCACATTTCTAACGAACACAACAACTCCGTTCTAAGAAGTGCACTAGTGAAAAAGCAAAGAACAATTTACACGGATGGCTTCCTACAGCTCGTTTTCCGTCATGAAAGGGTAAGAAACGGCCTTTGTCAAGATTGTGGGGATTTTCCATAGCAGAACCTAAGAAAATTACGAGAAGGAAGATTTGAAAATTCATATAGGTAGGTACTGCGTCCAATGCGGCTATTTATTTTCAAACTTCTACAAGGAATAATTGTAGAAAATTAAACGGTATCGTAAAACTGGATGTAAAAAGGCCAGAAGGAATAAGAGTAAAAAGCAAAGGTTTTTCTTTATGTAATCGGCATTCAAATTGTACAGGTTTACACAACTTAGAAGGCGCGTGGATTAAGCAATAATAGTCACTGCGTCAACGGCTTAAGTGCTTCGCCACGCGCCTTCCAAATTGTGTCGTGCTATACGGCCTTCGCACCTGCTGTTTTATCGAATGAATCGTTAACAAAAATACATGTTTTTATAATATTCGGGTTTTCAAAGGAGACGTATGGTATAGAACCAGGGATAGAAATTTCAAGTTAAACGGTAAAATGTGATTCTTTTACAAATTTCGCATATAACGCATAGCAATTTTTGTACTTTGTCCAAATTTTAGCTCAAAAAAAGATGACCCACTGTGCAATCAATCAATCAATCAATCAATCGATGTTTTATACCAGAACCAGGTTCCATAAATAACACTATACTAAAACTAATGAAGGTCTGATTCGACGTGGAGCGACCTTTAGCAATGCTTTAAGTAAGTAAGTATGTCTGGTTCGGTTTACCTTCTAAATAAGTTAGACAACTCAGAGAAGCACAGTCAATTTTACTAACAATGACTTTTCCATTTGGTGTTTTAAAATAATGTGTTTTATTTAAATCATTACAAAATTACTGGCCATTTATAAAACAAAACAGTGCGATTTCAAAAGCTCCAGTAGACTTAAGAGTGAAAAACGCTCTTGATTAATGAGAATGAAAGCCGGCGGGGAACTTCTGTGCGTCACTTCCGAACGCTGTTGATGAAGCCTACTTTGAGAAGGAAAATACGAATTTCAAAAAGAAACTTTAATGTGTGGTTAGAATTTCTATGTGAAATTTTCGCCTGAAACCAGCCAGGAATCAGGTACTACTTAAATGCCGCGACTTCGTTTGCGTTTAATTCGGTTATAGCGTTCTCGCGGGAACTTTCTCCGGGAAAAAAGTAGCCCCCCCTCCCTTCCCCGGGACTGGAACTATCTCCATATCATATTAAAATCGGTCTAGCGGTTTAAGCGTGAGCAAGTAATATACAGGCATAGTGACTTTAGCATTTATAATGAAATCAAAAAGAACAAGTTGAACTTAGTATCGAAATAAATTTATGTTATAAAGAGGTCATGAACAAGTTAAACTCTTATAATGAATGCATCAACCTTCTTTGCAGACATTTCCAGAATACGGAAAGTCTTTTCTCTTCTAAGTTTTCTTACTGTGAAATAATATTCCAATGAAGTTACACTTTCTCCTGTATTATTTTTCATTATAATCATGCTCCGAATTCCGTTTTACAACGAAATTGTTACCCTTTCACGGAGGTAAAAGGGTTATTACGTGACAGTGCGTAATGGCCACCCATTACCTGTAAAATGAAAATAAAAGCATATTAAAATCACGACTGTGTGATTAAACATACAGATTCATAACTATTTTAATGGCTCGTATTTGTAATGCCATCGCCATTCGAAGCTCGTAATCACACAATTGCTTGAATTTTATTGAGAATGTTAACATTAGTGGGTATAATTATAATAAGTTGAAAAACGAATATCATTTAGTTTTTTTTGGTCTTCTATGGTGAAGTTCCACTGTCCAACCACCACCACTTGTTTACATCCCACTGCTGGGATCTCCTCCTCTAATCACGAAAGGTATTGGGCAAATAGTCCCCTCGCCGGCCCAGTGCGGATTGCAGACTTCACACACACCCTTGAATTACTTCGCAGATGCGTGCAGGTTTCCTCACGATGTTTTCCTTCACCGAAAAGCTCAGTGGTAAATTCAAATTGAATTTCGCACATAAGTGGGTAAAAAAGCTTTGCTAGAGGTAGGGCCTGGTGCTTTTTTGTGGTACAAATCGTTCGACTTTCGTTATTTATCCGTCACGTTCGATTAACGCTCACGCGATTGGGCCGCCGGTACTGGTGCTATGACCATGATTTTCCTTTTCGTCATTACGTCATTATACCCCTGTAAAGAGTCGCCAGCCTGGTACAAATGGTTTGGAATTTTCTGTCACTATCTCCCGGTCTATTAATGAAGTTGATGAATATGGAAAGCGTTATGTAGACATAAACAGTACCACTACTAGCAATAGCTGCATTATAATGTGTTACTCGCCGAAATATCAAGCCTATGCGCTACTTAGATATAGTACATTATTGCAGAGGCCGCCAAGTAGCGCATTGCCGGACGAGTCAGTTAGAAGGCTGAGCGAAGCGAAGCCTTCTATTAGTACGAGTCCGGCAATCGCAATTGCGGCCGAGGTATATATAATGCTTTTCTCAAACAGCGAGGAAATACCTAAGGTCAGTCGGGGCAAGTGCGCCAGGATGGGGTAAGTGCGCCTAACATAAATATATCGAAACCTATAACTATTACTCAACTAATAGTTGGCTGTTTACAAGGCATAGGGGCGAAATAAATTTAGGCGCACTTACCCCACATCAGTATTTACTACTTCCATGATCGTGGATGATTTGGCCATGGAAGTTGTACTTATTACCTCCATGGATTTGTCAGTTTCGGGGCAAGTGCGCCAGGATGGGGTAAGTGCGCCTAACATAAATATATCGAAACCTATAAATAGTACTCAACTAGTAGTTGACTGTTTACAAGGCATAGGGGCGAAATAAATTTAGGCGCACTTACCCCACATCAGTATTTACTACTTCCATGATCGTGGATGATTTGGTCATGGAAGTTGTACTTATTACCTCCATGGATTTGTCAGTTTCTAGAGGTGTCTCAAATAGCAAGCGAATTAAAAAAAGACACACGACAATAATATTTTTGCTGGCCAAGGCCGGCAATGGATAGCCTCGCGTCTCCTTTTTTTGAAAGTAACACGAACATTTCCGAGCATGTTTGAGAAAAATAATTGTATACTAGAAAGTAGGGTTTACATTTATTTTCCAGTAGCTGGGCGACCGAGGTTTGCTCGGGTGAAATTAGCTAAAAATTTATTTCCCCAGATACTTTGAAACCTAGATCAATTAGTCACCCCCGACAACACTTATATTCCAATTTCATCCAAACCGTTACAGCCGTTTCTCAGATTGTTTGTATGAATAAAGGAAGAAAGAAAAAAATCGGTTGTCTTTAAAGTCGATTATTGGACGCTACTAAAATTTTACGTGAAAACGTCATAAGAAAACATTAATCAATATGTTCCATTACGTAGGACATACATCGCCATGAGGACATACATGGACATACGTGGGCGCAGCCGGCGTTCGTCAATTTACAAGACGTTATCACGTCAAAAAATATAGAAATATACAAGTATAAAGTATTCGCTGTGTGCAAAGACCGTGGAGACGAAAACGATTGCAGCGCGTGACATGGCCAAATATGAAAACTCTGGCGGACACCGGTGAGGTGAACTGTCACTGTTGCGTATTTACTTGCGTATTTGCATTGCATTAAGTACATCTGGAGCGAGTAATGTCATCCGAGCCGCCACAAATTTTCGTCAGTGGTAGATAATTCCACTTATCAGAATAGGGATGACGACAACTTTTCTTTCCTTAGTCTAAAAGGAAGATTATTGAAAAGTATTGGACACGTATTTTTTCTTTTTTCACGTAATGAAACTTATACGGATCTTGACGTCACGGTTAGGTACGATTTATACCTAACGGTGACGTAGTTAGCCCCCGCTCTCCAACTTTAACGCGTTTTAACTTAGTCATTCTTTGTTTATTTGATAAAACAAAAAATACGTGTCTAATATTTTTTTATTACCTACCTGACTGACGGACTAATTAGAATTTCGATTTCTTCACCCTGTCGTCATCCCTATGGTCCATACTCCGGCCAAAGAGTATAATAGTTGCATATTGCGCCGCCGACTTCGCATCCGCTAGTTGGCGCTGTCGTCGTTCAGGCTGCCAATAGCGGGATAAGTAACGTTAACTACGTGTTTAACTTCGTAAATTCTGCTTTATAAATTCAACACTATGAAAGCCCAAATTTTCAAGATCATCCCTAAAAGATGCTGGAACAAAATTGTCATCCCTACTAAAACTCAAGTGAGGCTGAGTTATCGTGTACACACGGTTGATTACCTTGTCGACGACTGCCGCGTAAAAAAGAGCAAATGGTCATAAAAAATAATATGCAATAAGTACCTCTACCGGTCGGGTAGTAATAAATATTTTTATTATTTTTTGTACCTAATATAATATATACTGGATTCTCGTGTAAAATGGTATAAATGATGACGTGTAAAGTTTTACAGAGCTATAAAAATATATAATATTTACAGAGGGCACTTCCTTCTATTTGCTACGACTCTGATATAACTCTTTCGCATCTCCAACTTTCATTCCATTCTGAGACTTCCAACAAGTGAGGGTAGCGAGTTTTATATCCCAAAAATATAGTTTGCATCCGCAGCGGTATCGAACGAAAATAACATCCGTATTTTTAAATATTTGAGCAAAATGTACCACCACATCTGTCAGCCCGTGTTCCCGGGCTCGGGAAGGATTACGTTAGGCTTTATATTGACAACTGGAAAGCCTGTTACTCGACCCCTTTCGATAAACGAAACACGAGCGCCGTACAATATAGTTCTAAGCCGTCTTAGGCCCGGTTCCCATATCCAAAAAACGTCTCGTTTTGACTATGGTTAAATTTTGACGTTTGCAGGGGCTATATTCGAAATCTTAAATAGGGACCTCCCTGTTCCCTATAGGATCGCTCACGCGTCAAGTTGGACTTTAAATCTAGCTGCTTAAAGTTCACGCGCCTGTATCGAAAATAAGTCAAATATTAACCGTCCGTGGCCACAAAGAGGCTTTTTAGGGTTCCGAAGTCCACAAGGAACCCATAAGGGTAGTTTTGCCATGTCCGTCCGTCCGTCCGTCCGTCCGTCTGTCCACACTATTGCTCGGAGACGCTTAGTTCTAGAAAGCTGTAATTTGGCATGAATATACATATAAGTTACGCTGACAAAGTGGTACAATATATATATATTTTTTTTATAGGGTACCTCCCCCTACTCGTAAAGTGGGGATGTTATTTTTTTTTCTTGCGTACCCCATGGTGTGGCATATCGGTGAATAGGTCTTTAAAATATATTGAGGGTTTGGGAAAACCATTTTTTGATTCAGTGATGCGTTTGTGAAATATTAGGCTTTAAAGTGCTATTTTTTGTTAGTCACGTGTCCGCCCCCCCCCCCTAAATGGTGGTATTTGGATGGCTGAAAAAAATCACGGTTGTGGCGTATATAACGTAGTTGAAAGGAAAACTATCACAGTTAAGTAGGCTGTACAAACTTACGAGTCATAGTCGACCAACTTATAAAATGATTAAAAAAACCAATGATTTTTCTCGAGCGGCAGGGGCGTCGGGCGGGCACGTCATACCACAGGCTAGCTAGATGCTAATAAGTCTTAGAAAGGTACTGTGGGCATCGTTAACTTCGGAACCCTATACTTTGCGCGTGCCCGACACGCACATGGCCGGTTTTTGAGGAATGGTACCGCGCCTTATACAGTATCCATTACATGATGAAATTGTTATTTTTTTCCATTTTACTTCCTTCATTTTAATTGAAATCTTAGAATAAAAACTACTAAGTAGGTACCTAATGTTGATATTTTTTGGATATCTTTCGATCTGAAGAATTTAACAAAACAATGTTTTTAGTTGCTTGAAGTCTAAAATAAAATTATAGCTGAAAAATAAGCTGTAATGGCTTATTTTTTAACTACCTATAAATAAGTCCGTTCTACACCTACGTGTGAAGAACGGAAACAAAATATGTAATACTTAATCAGAGTAGGTAAAATTACGTTTTTATATTTTTATAAGAAATTAAATGAATCAACAGATCTTGCCGTCTTACACTCTGCCAAAGCATCAAAATATGTAATTATAGAGCGACTCGGCCGGATACATTTTGCATTTGACTGTAACTAGATGTTCTAGAAAAATCCATAACTGTTAGCTTGGCTGAAGTCGAGCAAAAGTTTTGAACGCTTTAAAAATAAAATGCTCAGATTTTAAACCCATCCGTTGCGCGTCTACGTTGTAGCACTACGAACGTTCGTAGCATCTGGTTCGTAGCATCTCAGCGGCTTACTAAACAACATTTTACGGAACTTCGCCAACTTAGATTTAAACTGAGTTTCAAAGTAAATTTATGATGAACAACAATACAATACAAATACTCTTTATTAAACACCAAAACACAAAGAAGAAGGGTTCCAGATAACTTTTGGATAGTGAAATATGTGAAAAAAACTTAAAAGAAGGCACAATTGAAAACAAAAGAAAAACCGATCCTACTCAATAAATCGATTCCCATTTCAATTATCGGTAGCAAATAACGGGGCCTAAAAGTGGTTTTTACCAGTCTTTGTTTCTACTTTGCCTGAATAGAAAATCAATTCCATATAGAAGCAGGTTCTAATAAGATGTGTACTGGCCGTGAAAAGGGTCGCCCTCTACTCGCCTCTCGAATTATTTTAATCATTCGCTGGACAGAGCCAAGATTTTTTTTCACCAGGTTCAACAAACCCTTTAACGTGCAAATTGTTTTGTGATACCACTTTAATGGCAATGTCTGTAACCAATGTACACAGCTGGATTTCATGATCAAAGTCGTATTTGAAGATTGATAAATATTTGTATCTACAACATAGCTCGCAATTTTCTAATAGAAAAGACGTATTGTAAGATGAAAGGCGAATAAGTGATTCAAGTGTAAGTATTTGTACTGCGTGAGCACAAAAACGGCTCATTGTTACGATTTATTCGCACAAAAGTAGCAATGTATTAAAATGTTTTTTTTTTTTTTCCTAGCCTATTTGAATGTCCCACTGCTGGGCAAAGGCCTCTCCCGTGACCTTCCAACTCCCTCTATCCTCGGCCATTGTAGGCCAGTTGTTGTTGAACGTGTCCAGGTCGTCCCGTCACCCCCGCTTGGGCCTGCCGCGCCGTCGCTGAACGTTCTGTGGCACCCACTGCGTAGCAATATGAGCCCACCTTTCTGGGTGCATACGACAAACATGTCCAGCCAAGTCCCACTTGAGCTTGGCGGTTTTGTGGCCTACGTCGGCTATTTGTGTTTGGGAGCGCAGGGTGGTGTTCCGAACGCGATCTGTTCTTCTAACACCTAGAATGCTACGCTCCATAGCCCTTTGGCAAACCTTCAACTTGGACTTTTGAGAGAATGGAATAGTAAGTAATTAATTAATTGCAAGGTCATCAACATACTGATAGCTCTCCTAGAGCTGCTTAGTATCCTTGGGATGTTGTGTTGTGATGTTAAGACATCAGTTGTTTGTCGGCTTTAGGTATAGAAAAAGGTACCAAACTGACATGACATTAAATGAAAAATGTCACAAAGAGAAAATTAAATATAATATGCAACAAATTGTTTTGTTTATACATATACAGAGGTATAATTTGATTATGACTGATAGAATCCATCGTTAATCAAAAAAAATACACAATATCAATTTACTCCCCAAATCAAATCAAATCAAATTAAAATTAATTATAACTGTATAGTTACATGTCAAATATTTACATTATAAATCTTTATATATGATTATAATTAAACTGTATATGAAATAAGTTAAATAATTACATTTTATTCTTAAAATAAACTTATTACAACATTTTTCATCAAATATATTATCTATTCATTAAACAACTCAGATAAGTCATAGAAATTACACTGTGACTACCATTTCTTAAGTCTTATTTTAAAATTATTGGGGGAAGGTGTTTACTTCTACATTCCAAATTTGGATCATTACAGTTGCGAGATCACAATTGTTTTTTTACGAATCAGATACAAAAATAATTTTTCAAAACTTTCCTTAACGCATTCACTGCCACTTCTTTTTACGAACTTTCGCCAGGTGCCAAATCTGTCATTAAGGGAACATTGCAACGCACATGTGCGTTCAAGGCACTACGGGAAAGTCAGCAACACGCATATATGCGTTGGTGGCAGTGAATGCGTTGATGTTCTTTTCAGATATTCTTTTTTTGGAGACCGTTGTTTTACAGGTGGATTAACTGTCCACCGCGTTATCGGAGAGGGTCGAGTAATCTGGGACGCGGGTAAACACCTGAAGAAAGTACGAGATTATGGGTATTTCCACTCAACAACAATGAAAGCGGGTCTCTTCGTACAGCGTTTTCTATACAAATTGACCCGTTTTCATTGCTGTTGAGTGTATAGGATGTGACTGAGATAAGTTAACAGCAGAGAAAGGAAATAAAGCAGTAGAGACGGGATAATCCAGAATCGGGACACATCTATAGACGCACTTGCCGGATAGTCGCCCTGAAGCTATTGATGATATTTTACATCTATATATATATATATATATATATATACGTACAGCCATCTATCATATATATATATATATATATATATGATAGATGGCTGTACGTAGTTATAGAAGTATTGAAAAATCGATTTGACGCGTTCCGTAATTAAAACCCGTTCTCATTAAAAATTGGGACATAAAGTATCCTATGTCATTTTCAGGGTCTCAAATTTCATCAAAATCGATTCAGTCTACTAGACGTGAAGGAAGGATAAGCAAACAAACAAACGAGCACACTTTCACATTTATAATATTAGTATGGATTACAAGATTTAGCAATCGGGCCAAGTGATTTCTAATTTAAAATGAAAAAGCAACATTTAATCGGCAACTTAATAAATAAATAAAAGAGTCGATAACTGTCAAACCGCAAACTGATTTTGAAATATAGCTAAAAAAGAAAAAGAAAAATGAAATCTGACCCCACTTACCGTACAATTTGGGAATCAACAAAAGTCGACGCTATCGCCAATCGCCCGCAGTTCCACGTCAAATTACACCGCCTACTAATTCCTAATCGTGGTATTACTGCACCCTCGTAAAATCCCTAGTGACTTATTCAAGACTGACCGGGTCAGATTGTTAAGATCAACTTATATGTAGGTACTGTAGCAGGGGGTTGGTGGTAGTTCGCGTAGTTGCTGTAACGCAGGCACGGGGATCAGCAGTGGAAGTTGAAGACACGGAGACCCGGTGGCACGGAGACTCGCTGGGCATCAGGATGATGATAGCTAATTAAGAAATCTAAAACTTGCTGACTGGCCCTAACACTGCCCTATCACTTCCCTAACTAATAAATTCAGAGATTTATTTTTTAGACTAACAAATTCAACTAGACAATTCTACGCTTAAAAATACCTAAATTCGAAAGAAAATGTGTCAACTCACCGATTGTACTCGGCCAGTTTCCACAGTACATAGTGACATATTTTTCAGTAGATCCAGGATTCGTGTTTCAGTGATGATCAATCGGTCATTTGGTAATTTGGCAGTGCGCTTACGCCTAAAACAAAAAGTAAACAGAGCAAATTCCTAGTAAACGTTCATTCAAAAAGACGCCGATGCGGCGCCCAGCTGAATACGACAGGTCAAAGTCCATGATCCTTTTTGATGTTTTTATAGGGGTAAATGTGGCAGGGTAAAACTTGACGAGAAAAGGTCGGCGTTTAGTAAGTAGCCTTAAGAAGGTCCGAAGAAACTTACATGCAATGATGAAGACGTGAACGCGTCATGTGATAAAATTGGAACATGTTCATGATTTCAAGCTGCTAAGCCTGGAAGAATTTGGAGGAGGCCTGTGTTTGAAGATGGATGACCCAAGGGCGTTATGATGATGATGATGATGATGATGATGATGACATTACTACACTATTAATTCTTCACTGACAATACGAATAGGTACTAAGTGTGTTCTCCAAAACCACTATTGTTTTCTAACACTATTCTAATTTTAATGAATAGCCCAGCGATTTCTGAATGTATTGTATGAAAAAAATATGCTCTAGTTTTTTTTTCCTGAAAGCGACTGAACTGAAATTAGTACAACGTATTTTCAGCGGGATTTCGTACAAAAGTACGAATATCTGGTGCTATATTCTACAGCACATAGCGCTTCTAGCCTGCTAAGCAACTGTGGCAAAAGTATGAGAGCTCTACGCTGAAAACTTGAAATGATAATCTATTTATTTGTTACATCGTAACCTGGGAATTGAAAGACATTTGTGTTATTTCTGATGTTGCAAATGCCCATTAGGCGGTCGCAACCAATCATCACATGGCCTGCCTGTTTGTATTCAGGTATAGGTATTACGCGTACGCGTTCTTGAGTGGAGACCACGACAAGGCAAGCGAAGTGTAGGGCGCCGTATTGAAAGAAAAGAAAGAAAGAAAGAAAGAAAACATTTATTCATGACATTACACAACACACACACACAAAAGACAAAAAAAAGAGCAACATTTATACAGAACAAAAGTGTTGTGGCCTGTCACGAAATGGTCCCAACAGGACCAGGGTGGGGCCAGGTGAAGTGACGATTTGCGCAAGGTGGCCGGTGCACTCGTAGATTGGATGCGGCACGCCTTGGACAGAGCTCATTGGCGTGCATTGGGTGAGGCCTACGTCCAGCAGTGGACTACTATGGGCTGTTGTTGATAATGATGATGATGATAGGTATTCAAATAATAAAGACATCTAGATTTTTGAAATGAAAAAAAAAACAACTGCAACAAACTTTTGATATACCCAGTGTCACTCTCACAATCAAGACAAATCTAACGACACACCATAAGCTAAATGCATCAAACCGTTTAGACTACAGGGCGTGGCAATGAAATATGCATACATACTTATGTACAGTCGAAACAAAATGTTGGAATAATTTACCTCCTCCTATAAGAAACTCAGTATCTATTGGTTCTTTTAATTATTTTTTTTAATTACATTTACAGAAATCGTTATAGATCGTGCAGTGTCTAGATCCTGGTATTTTTTGGTCCTCTGAATTCCGTTCACCAATTCTCCTTCTCCTTTATACTTATTTTTATATTTATTTATGTACCATTACAAGTAATTATGTATTATACTATAAGTAATTAATTATTATGTATTATTAGTTGTCGTTTGCTGTCACTCTCCACTCACTAAGGCCTCCCTGAAAACCAACGTCGCGGCGCTCCGTGCCACGGCACACGCTGAGAGGAGGACCTTTTTGTCTCACATTTCGGCACCATTGTGTAGTCTTAAGATTAATCCTTATTGTACCTAGTATAAGTTGGTGGTGGTGTCTTTTGTGATATAATAAATGATTTCTATTCTATTCTATTCTAAAAACGTCGGGTGATAACTGAAAATGACTCGCTGTTTCACTTTACGTTTAATTATGATATGCTATGAGCCTATGACTATGACATTTCATATACTTCGGTTTCCACAGAGTCAGGGAGGCATGTCCGCCGGTAAAGGTGGTTCGTGACAATCGGAATGTTGGCGACGAGCCAGCTTGTCTGTGCCCAACTTTACGCCGGCATGCCTTTGGATGCCTGCATTTAGATCAGAAGGGAAGGGAGAAGGGAAAGTTAGTGCAAGTTGCAAATTTTCATAATGCTTTGTATTCAGGTGGTTGGATTTTTATACAATAAACAATCTACTGAAATCTAAATGGAAGGAAGAAGGGGAAGAGGTAGACCACGCTTAACCTACTTTCACCAGCTGAAGGAAAGAGCAAATGTCCCGTCTTATTACGACCTAAAAAGACGGGCACAGGATCGAGAGACATGGCGGTTACTCCACCGACAAGAGCACGCTCTTAAATAGAAGAAGAAGAAGAAACAATCTACACAAACAAACAAGGAACACATGTGCGCATCTACCTACGCTCGGGTATTTGTTTGCTCAACATTAATGAAAAACGTTGTTTCATACAGAAATCACGCATACATCAACAAAGATAAGCTTAAAAGGTTATTGTTGATTTATGCGTGTTCTGAAGAAAAATGTGTTAACACGCTTGAATCTGTGTGTAAGCAGCATAAAGTCAGAGAGGTAGATGAACACCTTGTTTGTTATAATACATCGGCTGGCGACTACTACTGCTACTACTACTAGCCTATTTGCGTCCCACTGCTGGGCACAGGCCTCCTCTCATCACGAGAGGGTTTGGACTATAGTTAGTTATAGGCTAACGCAACCAAATTGAAAAAAAAAACTAATTTTATTTGAAAACGACTAAAGCCCAGGTTACACCGAATGCGTCCGCAGCACCTCAACGTCAACTTGTACCGTCTTGCGAGTTACGCAGCAGCTGCATGGCTCGAAAGGCGGTGTAAGCGATAGCCGTTGACGTGCTGCAGACGCATTCGGTGTGGCTCGGGCTTTAATCTTATACTTTAAACGAGCTAGCCACGTATGCACCTACTTATAATACCAACTATTTCAGAAACGGCTTGAAGGATTGTTAAATAATTTACGTCTTGCCTTGGCCAAAAAGTGAGATTTTCTCTCCGCGTAGCGGGCAGAAAATCCCACTTTATGGCCAAGGGTGATGTAAAATAATTTACAGTTTACGAGGGAGATAAATCTATTCATCTATCTGGGAGAACTAATTTTTAAGCAGTTCATCTATTTTCATCCGAGTAAAGCTCCATTGCCCAAGTAGGTACTGTAGCGGGGGGTTGATGTTAGCTCAGGTAGATGCTGCAGGCACGGAGATCAGCGGTGGAATCCGAAAACACGAAGACGATGTCTAGCTTATTAAAATATCTAATTCTTGAAGACTGGCCCTATTACTGCCCTAGTACTGCCTAATTAAGAAATAATAGATTTTAAGTTGAATTGATATTATATTTTGAGAGATGCGCACATTACAATGTCTATCAACAAACTAAAAATCCTAAACAAAACACACTACGCTTAAAACTACCTATTTTTGGAAGAGAATGTGTCAACTAACCGATTGTACTCGGCCAGTCTCCACATTTCCCTCCTCCCCTTTCGAGGAACCGCCCAGCTAACGAAGGCCCTACCCTAAGTCGGGAATTTTAATTTACAAAACTAAGTTTGTTCCTGTGTAAGGAATAACCAACCTTTCCATCCGTATTCATTATAAATAATTAACACTCTTAAAAGAAAATCTGAATCAATAATGAATACTAGAAAAGGTGGATTTCGGGTAAAAAAACATCCCGACGATATTAAAAAAAAAACCCGCATTCAAGAATAATCGGACTAACCTAACCTGATACAATATTGTTCAAAAAGCTAAATTATGTAAACTTTGAAACCTCTCCTTGCAATAAAAAATTACAGACTTGCGGAAGTCACATAATTTTCTTTTAAAGGTAAGTTTTAAAGCAAACGAGCGACCGCACAAAAATATTTTAAAGATTCTCTTCTTGGCGATCCATGGGGTGCAGTCCCTTACATATGAGGGGTCGTCTGCCCGCCCATGGATATACCTCGAAGACACGGTCGTAGAGTAACTTCCACAAATCGCCTCGGTGACAGCACATGAAAAAAACAAAGGTGTGAGCATGGTCTTTAAGCAACATATTATAAATCATAGCTAGGCAGGTTCTAAAGAGAGAGAAAAAAAATAATTAAAATTAATTAATTTGTTTGAACACAAAGGCAGCTGACAGTTATTTTAAAAAATTTGAAAAATAATTAAAAAGGGATCTCTATGTTTATTTATTACTGACTATGACAGAGGTATCATAAATATTATTATGAAACCGTTTATTAATAACTAATCATTGCCATTTATTTATTTAAATTCACTAGGCAATATGCTCGATACAATAGCCTATAAAAGAAAAACACTAAGAATAAACTCACTATGACACTGAAAGAAAAAGTCATTATCCTAATAATTATAAAAGACACATATATACACATTCTACACACAGGTTACGCTTTCTACATCAAGAAATTCTCAGTAATTATACACTATACACTATCTACATTATCTACATACATTATATACCTCAACATCTTCGCTACATATACCTAACTGTGTAACTACACTAATTCCTACGTAATATCAAAACCTAAGCAAGACGTAACATTTTCAGTATAAAGAAATCATGTACATGCATATCAACTTCGGACTCTGCAACAACATACCCAATCCACTGGTAAGCAATGAAGCCCCCTCAAAAGCCTATGGCATAGATTGAGTTGTGGTTGGTTCTGCCATCGCGAAAATCTTACACCAAACACATTACACAACTACTTATATCTACTTTTATCACAACCAATGATAATCATTGCTACTTCAACTTCAATACTTCTATATACTCTAAGTACCACCTTTTAATTATTATAAAACTCCTATCTATTCAAGCACTGCATATTCCATTATCTTTAATTAATACTATAAAAACTTCCTACCTATTCGTATTCTTTACGATATTATTTATTTTATAAGTATTTGTTTACATATAAAACCATTTATTATCATTTGACAGATATGTCACAAAGTCATGTCAAGTATTTACTCTTCATTAAAAATATTTTCAATGACAACTACAAAAGTCACCATAAAGGTTTCTATTCACGAACGTCTTATCACAAACTATATTTATTTATCTCTCATTCACAATACGAACTATTTGTTCTAGGAATGAAAATATTAACCTACCTAAGCCATATAAAATAATAATGAGAAATGTTTTGAAATATGACAAAGTCAATCATATATCAAAATAAACACCATTATAAAAGTAATTATATCCAATATAAAATAAACATTATGAATATAGAAAATCTAATCTGCCTATCACGAATGAAGGAATATTGGGGAGAAATTCATAATAACAAGAAGAAAAATTATGATCACAACATAAGAGAACTTTGAAGAAGAAATCTTTCGTTCCTGACGCAGCATGAAGAATAATCCGTGATTTGCTCCAACTGATTCTTGCTCCAGAAAAGTGATCGAAGTGAATTTATTTAGAATTATAAAAAAAAATATATATGATATTAAATTATTCCTCGTGAATCTATCGTTATTATTTGTAATATAGCAAAAGAACAGTAAAATATTGATAAAAATAATTATTGCGATTCTTATGGGCAGCCATTTTCCTTAAATAAATGAACGTGGTGGATACGACAATGGATGAAAATTTTGATTAATATAAATAAAATCGGTACAACCGTGTTTTTCGCCATGGGGTTGTCCATTCCATCACTCCTTGAAAGCGCTTCACCATCATCTTCAAGAGCGCGACATCCATTCCATTGTCAATTGTTTCTCGTTCCGCGCGTGTTCTTCCTTCCATCGAGAACGGCTTCACTAAATGTAGATGTTCTCCTTTCCACCGAGAACAGCTTCCACCAAATGTTGATGTTCTCCTTTCCACCGAGCGCGCATACACCAAATGTAGCGGGGGGTTGATGTTAGCTCAGGTAGATGCTGCAGGCACGGAGATCAGCGGTGGAATCCGAAAACACGAAGACGATGTCTAGCTTATTAAAATATCTAATTCTTGAAGACTGGCCCTATTACTGCCCTAGTACTGCCTAATTAAGAAATAATAGATTTTAAGTTGAATTGATATTATATTTTGAGAGATGCGCACATTACGATGTCTATCAACAAACTAAAAATCCTAAACAAAACACACTACGCTTAAAACTACCTATTTTTGGAAGAGAATGTGTCAACTAACCGATTGTACTCGGCCAGTCTCCACAGTACTTACTAATGGTGCTATGACAATAGATATTGAAACAAGGTTCAATTCTTATGAATAAAAATAAAATGGAATTGTAATAGAGATATCTGAACAAATGATATTCTTATCCTCCATTTAACAGTAGCTAAAGTTCCGACACAATATTTCATTAAATTTCTCTTTGTCTTAATACCGGCCTGTTCTCCACCCACGTTTTTAATGCATTACACGAATTTTCATGTTTTTATTACGATCAGACTTTTAATCTAGTCGGGCTCAAATTAAAAAGAATTGCGTCTCATGGGGAAAATGGCGGAAGAGATGAATTTCATTCCCAAAGACGGGTCTTGTTGCATAAATAAGAGAGTTGGTCTGACAAATTAAACTGATTTCTCGGTGCGAAATGTGGGCAGGATTTGTTTTGAAACTTTTCTTACCTTAGCATGGTGAAAAAATGCACGCATCTGCAAAGTAATTCAAGGATGTGTGTGAAGTCCCCAATGCGCACTGGGCCCGCGTGGGGACTATAGCCCAAACCCTCTCAAGATGAGAAGAGGCCTATGCCCAGCAGTGGGCCGTAAATAGGCTGTTGTGGTGGTAATGGTGGCTTTTACGGAATAAAACGGTATGAATAATAATATCCTTATTTAACATTTTATTGTATAGGTACTATTTTCAATAAATACCGAAATTGGAAAAAAGCAAAGATACAAGTTACTTAGTTCGTATAAAACAAATTGTAGATCCAACTAAAAAGCATTCAAAGCTCTAACGGTTTCGTAACAATAAATAAAAAAGCCTTTTAATAAAGAAAGGCATTTTAAAATAGCGGCTCTTTCGAATTTCTACCTGGAGAAAATCTCACCTCTAAACTGGGAAATGGATTTGCCGCTTCAATATTTTTAACCCACTTTAAAATAGGAGGAGGTTCTCAATTCATCCGAATATTTTTTCGTGTAAATTTTACTGGGTTTTATTATATCGCTAAAAATAAATGTACAATAAAAGAGTTAACGTAAGTAGGGTTGTTTTTTAAGTGTGTGTTTCCTAAAAAGTAAAATTTACATTTATTGGGTAAGCAGAACTATAAATAAATAAATAACAACATTTATTAAATACATACATTTATCATCATCATCATCATCATCATCATCATCATCATCATCATCATCATCATCATCATCATCTTCATCATCATCATCATCATCTTCTTCTTCTTCTTCATCATCATCATCATCGTCTTCATCATCATCATCATCATCATCATCATCATCATCATCATCATCTTCATCATCATCATCATCATCATCATCATCGTCATCATCATCATCATCATCATCATCATCATCATCATCATCATCATCATCATCATCATCATCGTCGTCATCGTCGTCGATTCATTTCAGCCGAAAGACGTCCACTGCTGGACATAGGCCTCCCCCAAGGTGCGCCACTCAGACCGGTGTGTGCTACTCGCATCCACCGCGTTCCCGCGACCTTTACAAGGTCGTCACTCCATCTTGTTGGAGGCCTACCGAGGGTTTGGGCTATACTACCCACGCGAGCCCAGTGCGGATTGGGGACTTCACACACATCTTTGTATTGCTTAGATGCGTGCAGGTTTCCTCACGATGTTTTCCTTCACCGAAAAGCTCATGGAAAATTCAAATTGAATTTCGTACGTAAGTAAACTTAGAGGTGCGAGCCGGAATCGAACCCCCGATCATCGGCATGAGAGGCAGTAGGTCGAACCACTAGGCCACCACGGCTTAGCTACCTACTACTACCAACACGGCTAAATATCCCTAGGAGGTAAGTAATAATAGAATTTCGAACGGGATCCGCAACAGTTTGTGCATTTCCAATGGAGTTGCTCTCAACGCCGTCATATGTTTGACTTCGACACACTTCGAAGAAGTTCGGGACATGACACGGCGACTTGGCTGTCAGCCAAGTCTTACCACAACAGCCTATTTACGGCCCAATGCTGGGCACAGGCCGATCGATCTGAATACCTACAAGAAAAAAAAATTAACAATTCCATTACGTTACTTTTTGGTTATACTATTATTACGAGGGTGACGTTAATGGAAAATAATATATCAATAGTTAAAACCTGGGATAATATAGAACAATTCTACTCAGAATCTTACTCAAGAAAAACCCAAAAATGTACGTACAGATTATCAAAAAAATAAAGATTTCACAACAATAATCATGCCGCTCCGCTCATGGTGCCTGCTTGAAAAATAGAATAAGTTAGCTTAGACAATGTATATTTTTTAACCAATGGATCTTGTGTCTGATAAATAAATAATAATAATAATTATTATTATTATTTATAAGTGTTTTTTTTTCTCCTCTTTCAAGGGTTTTTTTTTCCATTATGCGGGCCTTAGCCAAGCATAGTGAAATGTCTATAAATTGAAACAGCCACTGAATATTTTCAGATATGATTGAAGAAGTCAGAAATTTTCTAGTTATTATTAACCGCCTAAGGACAGGCGTTGGCCATTGCGCTTATCACAAAAAGAAATGGGGCTGGTCTGCATGCGAGTCCTGTGAATGCGGCTGAACGAAACAAACTGTTCGGCACATCGTTCTGGAATGCCCTTTGACCAGTTATAAAGGAAAAGCCGGAGACTTTAAAACATTCGATCACGCATGAAGTGGCAATGTTTCTCAAGGAATGCAGATTTAAACTGTAGTTTTTAGGTATACAGCTGTGTTATGAATATAAGCCATACGATAAATAAATAAATAAATCATAATGATCAATCATGAAGCCGTGGTGGCCTAGTGGTTTGACCTACCGCCTCTCATGCAGAGGGTCGGGGGTTCGATTCCGGCTCGCACCTCTAAGTTTACTTATTTGCGAAATTTAATTTAAATTTACCACAGAGCTTTTCGGTGAAGGAAAACATCGTGAGGAAACCTGCATGCATCTGCGAAGAAATTCAAAGATGTGTGTGAAGTCCCCAATCCGCACTGGGCCCGCGTGGGGACTATAGCCCAAACCCTCTCGTGATGAGAGGAGGCCTGTGCCCAGCAGTGGGACGCAAATAGGCTGTAGTAGTAGTAGTAGTAGTGTATCCATGGCTTTTTTGCATTTCTTTCGATTCTTTTAAACTGTCTGTAAAAATAGAACAGTTCTTTTGTACACGAGATTTTGATTCGAATTTTGTACGTAAGAACCTATGTAAGGCAGAAAATTGCGAATTCTTCCTCTTTAAAAAATAGAATGCTATGATAAGTATGTAACTGTATGCTATAGGTAATAAAATACTTACCTTATCTCAAATATATTGAAATCACTACGTTGTAGCAGAAAACCATTGACTTATATTAAGTAATAAAATATGGACGAACAGTGCCTAACAGAATATGTCAAAATATATGGAGCAAACTGACATTAGAAAATACGTTCCAATATGCTAATCTATCTATGCAAAATCTATCCTGGAATGATCATATAGACACCGTTTGTAAGAAGCTTAATAGTTTCGTGTTTGCGTTGAAAACAATTAAAAATACCAACCCAGTTGAGACAGCTATATAAATACAAATTCGTTTATTTTCCATACCAGCATGCAACATTCCTTAGATTTAACAAATAGACATTTATGGAAAAAGGGTATGGGCACAGCCAATGCTGATTTTAAGCCCATCCGACGTCAATAGTGATGGCAATTATGTTCCAGTTTTATAACAAACAATCATTGAAGTAATGTTTAAGTAGCACATAATACTATTAAAATTACATTTTCTTATACAAAGCAATTTTATATAATAATGGGTTAGAACTTAACTGATTTTTATACAAAAAAAAGAAAGATATATATATATATATATATATATGTATATACATTTCGCACATTGAATATGTTTAAATATGTTTATTTATAATAACAATTCTCAAGAAATAAGGCTAGAAGCAGTATAAACATGGGCATAGTACTGCAACTGAAATTTACTCTTGTTGGGTAGATACACATTTTCAAATTGGTACTGTAAATGTAAGAAAAACTTCCTCAATTTTATTTTGAATGAAGAGATTTAGCCATACGGATCGGGGGAGGGATATCGTTCCAGATCTTGGCAGCCGCGTAGCGGAACGAGCCCCTAGCGGCGGCCGTGCGGCACAGCGGGGGCTGCAGCC